>JAWUZG010001099.1:0-121136 GCA_036785705.1 Acanthornis magna
TTAGGGTCTGTGTTTGCATGTTTTGGGGTGCGCACAAACACGTCGGGGTCTGTCGGTGGTTTTGGGGTTTCCACGCGTGTGTTTTGGGGTGCCCAGGTGTGTTTCAGGTGTGCACGCGTGTGTTGGGGTCTGTATTTGTGTGTTGGGGTGTCCATGCGTCTTTTGGGGTGTCCACGCGTGTGTTTTGGGGCGCGCACAAACACGTCGGGGTCTGCGCGTGGTTTTGGGGTGTGCGCGCGCGTGTTTTGGGGTGCCCAGGTGTGTCTCGGCTGTGCACCCGTGTGTTAGGGTCTGTATTTGTGTTTTGGGGTGTGCGCTTGTGTGTTTTGGGGTCTGCACACGTTTTTTTGGGGTGTCCACGCATGTTTTCGGGTGTGTCCACACATGTTTTTTGGGCTGCGCACACGCGTGTCACTCTGTGTGTGTTTTGGGGTTACCCCACGTTTTCCGTGTTTGCACACCTGTGGGGGTGCGCGTCTGCATTTTGGGGTGCAGGTGTGTATTTTGGGGTGCAGGTGAGCACTTTGGGGTGCCCAGGTGCATTTTGGGGTGCCGATGTGTATTTTGGGGTGCCCAGGTGCACTTTGGGGTGCCCAGGTACATTTTGGGGTGCCGATGTGTATTTTGGGGTGCGCAGGCGCATTTTGGGGTGCACATCCGGGTGTGTGCACACCTGGACACACCTGGGCATGCACACCTGGACACACCTGGGCACACACACCTGGACACACCTGGACACGTCTTGGACACACCTGGACACGCACACCTGGACACGCACACCTGGACATGCACACCTGGACACAGCTGGACACACCTGGACACGCACATCTGGACACACTGGACACGTCTCAGACACACCTGGACACACCTGGGCACACACACCTGGACACACCTGGACACACCTGGGCACACTGGACACACACCTGGGCACACCTGGACACACCTGGACACGCACACCTGGACACATCTCAGACACAGCTGGACACACCTGGACATGCACACCTGGACACACCTGGACACACCTGGACACACCTGGACATGCAGACCTGGACACACACATCTGGACACACCTGGACACACCTGGACATGCACACCTGGACGCACGCGGCCACGCCCCTCCGGCCACGCGCACGCACATCTGGCCACAGTTGCACACACCTGGCGGGACTCACCTGGGAACATCTGGAGAGGCACACCTGGAGCCCTGCAGAGATTCACACCTGGACGTGCACACCTGAATGTGCACACCTGGACGTGCACACCTGGACACATCTGGCCACGCGTGTGCATGTCGGAGCTCCTCCGTCTTCCCGGAATTTTTTTCGGGAGTTGGAATTTCTTCCCGGAATTTTTTTCCAGGGGTTGGAATTTTTCCTGTTCCTCCTTTCTCGGGCCTCTTCTTTTTCTTCCTTTCTTTTCTCCTTTTTTTTAGCTTCTCTTCTCCTCTTCTTCTCTTCTCTTCTCTCTTCTCTTCTCTTCTTCTCTTCTCTTCTCTTCTCTTCTCTTCTCTTCTCTTCTCTTCTCTTCTTCTCTTCTCTTCTCTTCTCTTCTCTTCTCTTCTCTTCTCTTTTTTCTTTTTTCCCCTTTTTTTTTCCCCTCTTTAACCTTAAATAGAATTTTTTTTTTTCCCCAGAGGAAGAAAATCTGTGGGGAAAAAAAAAAATCTGTGCCTGACTCAGCCCGGGCCCCATTCCCGGAGAGCCGCGGGATCAGAGCCCGCCCGGCCCTCCCTCCTTCCCGCATTTTTTTCCACAAAAACCACAATTTTTTCCGCAAAAACCACCATTTTTTCCACAAAACCCACAATTTTTTCCGCAAAAACCACCCATTTTTTTTTTCCGTGAAAAACACCATTTTTTCCCGTGGAAAACACCATGTTTTTCTGTGAAAAACACCTTTTTTTCCCTTTCTCCTGGGATTTCCGGATTTTTTATTTTTTCCCCTGCGATCCCAGGCCTTGTCCCGATTCCCCACACGGCTCCCTCCTCCCTTTCCCAAAAATTCCAAATTTCCCCAAAACATCCCAGGAGCGCGAGACCTTCCACCCCAAGCCCCAAAGCGTCCGAGACGAATCGCGACGAAAAATTATGAAAATATTTGTTTATTATTTATTAAAACGAACCCCACCGGAATCACCCGCAGGGGAGAAAACACCGATTTTCTCCCGAATTCACCCAAAATTTTTGCCCCTCGGGAAGGCCTCTCGGAGCTCCAGGAATCTGAGGAGGAGGAGGAGGAGGGAAAGGAGAGGGAGTTTGGAGGAATTCGCTGAATTCGCGGATTTGGGAATTCCGCTGTGTCCGCACTCGGGGGTGGGGCCGGGGGGGCTGGGAGACCCAAAATTTGGGAAGGGCAGGAGGAGAAGGGGTCACGGCCTTTGGGTTTGTTATCCAATTTTGAATTGATTGTCCGGTTTTGGGTTGATTGTCCGGTTTTGGGTTCATTATCCTGGTTTGCGTTTATTATCCCGGTTTTGGGTTATTATACAAATTTGGAATCATTATCCGGGTTTTGGGTTTATTACCCTGTTTTTGGGTTATTATCCAGATTTGGGTTTGTTATCCAGATTTGGGTTTATTATACAAATTCTGGAATCACTATCCGGGTTTTGGGTTTATTATCCCGGTTTGAATTTATTATCCTGGTTTTGGGTTTATTATCCAGATTTGGGTTTATTATCCTGGTTTTGGGGTTTTTATCCAGATTTGGGTTTATTATACAAATTTTTGAATCAATATCCCGGTTTGAGTTTATTATCCAGATCTGGGTTTATTATCCCAGGTTTGTGTTTATTATCTCTGTTTTTGGTTTATTATCCAGATTTGGGCTCGTTATCCCGGTTTTGGGCTCATTATCCCGGTTTTGGCTCGTTATCCGATGTTTGGCCCGTTATCCCAATGTTTGGCCAATATCCCACTATTTCACCCATAATCCCAGAGTCTGACCCATAATCCAGAGTTTGACCCATAATCACAGTGTTTGACCCATAATCCCTGTTCTGGCCCCTTATCCAGGTATTGGATCCCAAATCCGGCCTGGGACCTGAAATCTGGAAATTTGGGATCGGCACCGGAGATTTGGGATCGCCACCGGAGATTTGGGATTGGGATCAGAGATTTGGATCGCCATCGGAGATCCCTGAGTGGCACCAGAAATTTGGGATTGGCATCAGGAGATTTGGGATCGCCATTGAAGATTTGGGATCGCCATCAGGAGTTCCAGGATTGGCACTGGAGATTTGGGATCACCATTGGAGATTGGGATCACCATTGGGAGTTACGGATTGGCACCAGAGATTTGGAATCAGCATCAGAGATTTGGGATCGGCATTGGAGATTTGGGATCACCATCACAGATTTGGGATTGGGATCAGAGATTTGGGATCACCATCGGAGATTTGGGATCGCCATCACAGATTTGGGATCGCCATCACAGATTTGGGATCGGGATCACAGATTTGGGATCGCACCAGAGATTTGGGATTGGCACCAGATATTTAGGATCACCATCACAGATTTGGGGTTGGGATCACAGATTTGGGGTCGGGATCACAGATTTGGGATCGTCATCGGAGCTCGGGGTTGGCACCGGCCGCGCTTTCCTCGCGCCGCAGCGCCGCAGGCGGGCAGGATCTCCGGTGGGCCGTGAAATCCCAATCTGTGCCGCGAATTATCGGGATATTCATCCGGAGCCTGCCGGGAGCAGCGCTCGGTGTGCCGCAATCCCGGCGCCGCCGGAGCCGATGGACGAGAAAATGTTCGGGATGGACGAGAAAATATTTGGGATGGATGAGGAAAATGTTCAGGATGGACGAGGAAAATGTTTGGGATGGACAAGGAAGAGGTTTGGGATGGAGGAGGAAATATTTGGGATAAAGAAGGAAAATGTTTGGGATGGACGAGGAAAATGTTTGGGATGGACAAGGAAGAGGTTTGGGATGGACGAGGAAATATCTGGGATAACTGAGGAAAAGTTTTGGGATGGAGGAGGAAAATATTTGGGATGGATGAGGAAAAGGTTTGGGATGGCCTAGGAAGAACTCTGGGATGACCAAGGCAGGATTTTGGGATGGCCTAGGAAGAATTTTGGATGGCCAAGGAAGAATTTTGGGATGGCCTAGGAAGGATTTTGGGATGGCCTAGGAAGGATTTTGGGATATCCAAGGAGGAATTTTGGGATATCCAAGGAGGAATTTTGGGATATCCAAGGAGGAATTTTGGGATGACCAAGGAAGAATTTTGGGATGGCCAAGGAAGGATTTTGTGATGGACAAGAAAGGATTTTGGGGTGGCCAAGGAAAGCTCCCGTGGCCGGTCCCGTTCTCCTTTGGGATCCCCTGGAATCCCGACCGCTGGAATCGGGACGGAGGGAAGGAATTTCACCGATTTCCACCATTTTTCCGATTTCGGGAAAGGAGTTTGAACTCCCACCCTCAGGAGCAGCCAGGCCGGCGCAGTCTCCGCCCCACCGAAATCCCTCTCCTGATGATTAATTTCATATCTTTTTCCCCAAAAAAACCAATTCCCAGGAGGCCTCTCCGTCCCGCGGGAATTATCTCCGGACTGGGATTTGCGCGGAATTCGATTTCCCGGGAAAAGCCTCTCCGGCCCCAAAATAACTCCTGAGCTCCACGGGGATTTGGGGCCAACTCGGGAGCTAATTGGGTGGGGGAGGCTGGGGGGACACTGGGGGACACTGGGGGGCACTGGTTAATACTGGACACTGATGGACACTGGTGGGTGCTGGACACTGGTGGACACTGGTTAGTACTGGACACTGATGGACACTGGACACTGGGGCACACTGGGGGACACCGGGGGACACTGGGGGACACTGGTGAGTGCTGGACATTGGTGGCTATTGGACACTGGGGGACACTGGTTAATACTGGACACTGGACACTGGGGGACACCGGGGGACACTGGTTAATACTGGACACTGATGGACACTGGACACTGGTGGACACTGGGGACACTGCCGGACACTGGTGGGTGCTGGTGGTTTCTGGAGGACACTGGGGGGCTCTGGGAGGACACTGAGGGGACACTGCTGGACACTGGTGGGTACTGGACACTGGTGAGTACTGGACACTGGTGAGTACTGGACACTGGGGGACACTGATGGACACTGATGGACACTGGTGGACACTGATGGACACTGGTGGACACTGACGGACACTGGTGGGTTCTGATGGACACTGATGGACACTGATGGACACTGGTGGACACTGGTGGACACTGATGGACACTGATGGACACTGGGGGACACTGGGGGACACTGATGGACACTGGTGGACACTGGACACTGATGGACACTGGTGGACACTGATGGACACTGATGGACACTGGGGACACTGATGGACACTGGTGGGTGCTGGACACTGGTGAGTACTGGACTCTGATGGACACTGGTGGACACTGGTGGACACTGGACACTGATGGACACTGGTGCACACTGGTGGACACTGGACTCTGGTGGACAGTGGTGGCCACTGGTGGACACTGGTGAGTACTGGACTCTGATGGACACTGGGGGACACTGGTGGACACTGGTGGACACTGGTGGACACTGGACACTGATGGACACTGGTGCACACTGGTGGACACTGGACTCTGATGGACACTGGGGGACACTGGTGGCCACTGGTGGGCACTGGCCTCCGGTGGGTGCGGAATTGCCGCCGGAGCAGCCGGGCCCTGCAGAGGATTAGGCCCTGCAGAGGCTCAGCCCTCGGCCGCCGTCTGGGGCCAGGCAGGGCTCAGGATTTTGGGGATTAGGCCGGGAGCCGCTCCGGGGGGGGGGGCGGGGGTCCACGGGTGGGGTGGGGACAACAATGGGGACAGATTTGGGAATTGCGGCCCAAAAAATGGGAAAAACCTGTTTTTTCCCTGGTTTTACCCTGGTTTTCCCCATTTTCTCCCTTTTTTCCCCACTTTTTCCCATTTTTTCCTATTTTTTTCCCTTCTCCCCCGGCCCCGGTTTTACCCTGTTTTTCACATCCCCCCCCCCCTTTTTTTTACCCAGTTTTTACCCATTTTTCCCCAGCATTTTTCTCCGTTTTTTTCCCCAGTTTTCCCATTTTTCCCTGTTTTTCCCCCTTTTTCCCCAGTTTTCCCTGCTTTTTCCACAGTTCCCCCTGGTTTTCCCAGCTACTCCTGGTTTTTCCCAATTTCTCCTGGTTTTTCCCAGCTTTCCCCCATTTCCCCCTCTTTTCCCCTAGTTTACCCCCATTTTCCCCATTTCCCCATTTCCCCCTCTTTTTACCCATTATTTCCCATTTCCCTCAGTTTTACCCACCTTTTATCCATTTTTTATCCTTATTTTCCCCATTTTTTATCCATATTTTCCCCATTTTTCTCCCATTTTCCCCCTATATTTCCCCCCATTTTTCTCCCATTTTTCTCCCATTTTTCAAATCCATTTTCACCCATTTCTCCCCCATTTCCTCCTCCCTCACCCGAAGATGTTTTTCTCTCCTCGGAACATTCATTTCCCTCCCCCCTTTCCCCCTAATTCCCGAAATCTCCTTGTTTTCGTCTGGGATTTTCCTTTGTCCATCTCCGGGGCAGAGGTGACAATAGCGGCGACATCTGCCACCGGGGATTAGATCGGGATCTCGTTAACGCCTAATTAATTATCCCCCCCCAATCCACAATTAATTATTAACCCGAATTATTAACAATTAATTATTAACCCAAATTGCCAACCGCCGGCTGAGTGAGGGGGCCCTGGAAAAATCAATTTTTTTTCCCTTTTTCTGTCAAACCCCAGCTCTGGAATTTACGTTTTCCGGGGTTTTTTTGAACGGGAATTTGGGATTTCGGATTTGCGTCTCTCCCAAAATTCGGCCACGCCGTCCATCCCATCAGACCCACGGCGCTCCCCTTGGATTAATTACAAATCAAATTAACAAATTGTTTTAATTAGCCCCCAGCTTCTGAGAGGAGTTCTCTGGGATTCTCTGGGATCAAGGAATCCAAGGAATTCTCTGGAACTTGCGATTCCAGGGAATCCAAAGGATCCTCTGGAATAGAGGATTTTTTGGGGATCGAGGAATCCAAGGGATCCTCTGGAATTCGCGATTCCGACGGGAATGGGACGGATCAAACTCGGGGTTCCCCTTCCCGAAATTTGGGATTTCCCGGATCATGGCGGCGATGCCTTAACCCCACCCAAAACCCGGGAAAGATTCGGTTTCGGGGGTGATGGAATCATCCGATCCCAAAATCCCGGGATTTGGGCCTTGCGGAATCGCGGCTGCGCCGGGCGGATTTTGGGGGAGATTCCCTGAACCTGGGAGTGGGCGTGGCTTCCCCGAGCTTTGGGGAGTGGCAGGACCCCAGGATCCTTTCCCCATGGCTGGAAGGATCCCCGGGATTGCTGGAAGGATCCCCAGGATCCTTTTCCCATGGCTGGAAGGAACTCCAGGATTTCTGGAAGGATCCACAGGATCCTTTCCCCATGGCTGGAAGGATCCCAGAATTGCTTTTCTCATGGCAGGAAGGATCCCAAGGTTGGAACTACCCCCGGTGTCACCAATCCCTTTGGGATCAGAATCTCTTTCCCCATGGCTGGAAGGATCCCTGGGATTTCTGGAAGGATCCCAGAATCCCTTTTGCTGTGGCTGGAAGGATCCCAGAATCGCTTTCCTTATGGTTGGAAGGATCCCTGGATCCCTTTTCCTGTGACTTGAAGGATCCCAAGGTCAGGACAACCCCTGGTGCCACCAATCCATTTGGATCAGAATCCTGTTGGGATCAGAATCCCTTTTCCCATGGCCGGAAGGATTCCTGGAATCCCTTTTCCCATGTCTGGAAGGATCCCAAGGTCAGAACAACACCCAGTGCCACCAATCCCTTTGGGATCAGAATCCCTTTGGGATCAGAATCCCTTTAGGATCAGATTCCCTTTGGGATCAGAATGCCTTTAGGGTCAGAATCCCTTTGGGATCAGAATCCATTTAGGATCACAATCCCTTTGGGATCAGAATCCATTTAGGATCAGAATCCCTTTAGGATCAGAATCCTGTTGGGATCAGAATTCTTTTGGGATCGCGATCCCTTTGCAATCGGGATCCCATTGGGATCGGGATCTCTTTGGGATCGCAATCCCTTTTTCCCGAGACGCTCCCAGCGACCCCAAACCCCAGGATCTCCTTCCTCCTCCTCCTCCTCCTCCTCCTCCTCCTCCTCGCGGGCCTCCTCCCCATCCCCATCCCGGGTCAGGAATTCTCCCGTTTTCCCGGGAGAGCGTTTAGGCAACATTTCGGGTGAGTAATTTCCCGGGGACGCGGGGATAAGTTATTTATGAGGAATTCCGACGGATCCATAATTGATGCGGCGCCGCCTCCGCTCGGGGGTCGCCCCTGAATTATTCACTGCCCGCAAACCGCCGAAGCTTTTAGGGGATCCCACAAGGGATCCGGGCTGGGAATGGGGATCCCGGGGGATCCCGGGATTGGCTGAGCCGGGATGGGCTTCGGTCCCGCCGGGGCCTCGGGTGCCTCTGGAATTTTGTTCTGAGAGGAGGAAGCTGCGTTGGCAAATTTTGGGGCAGCTGCTCGTGCAAGGGATGAAGATCGCGAGATTTTCATGGTTTTTCCCGGTTTTACCCTGGTTTTTTCCCATTTTTCCCCCTTTTTTAACCTGGTTTTACCCATTTTTACCCGTTTTTAACACCCATTTCTTATCCGGTTTTACCCTGTTTTATTTCTTTTTTTTTTTTAATCCTGGTTTTCCCATTTCCCCCCTCTTTTTAAAACCCGGTTTTACCCGTTTCCCCCGGTTTTACCCTGGTTTTCCCATTCCCCCCCCTTTTTTAAAAACCCGGTTTTTTACGCGTTTTTACCCCCTTTTGGCCCATATTTTAACCCGTTTTTTACCCTGTTTTACCCCTTTTTTTGCCCGTTTTTTACCCGTTTTACCCCCTTCCCCCCCCGTTTTTAAACCCGTTTTAAACCCATTTTTACCCCCTTTTTAACCCGTTTTTTCCCCATTTCCCCCCAGTTTTTCCCCGATTTTCCCCACTTTTTCCTCTGTTTTTTTCCCCAGTTTTCCCCATTTTTCCCCTGCTTTTCCCTCCCCATCCCGACCCCTTTCCCGGTTATTCCTTCCCCGAAGGGATTTGGGATCCGGGGGCTCCGTTTTTTGGGATCAGCCGAGCGCGGTCCCCTGCTGCCACCTCCCGGTCTGGATTGACAAAAATTCCCAGATTTTCCCTCCCTCGCCGCCTGGGAAAGGAAATCCCAGAAAAATCACCGATTTGGGAATTTTCGGCGGAAATTTTGGGGTCCCATCCCGGTTTTTGGAGCTCAGGCCGTGCCTCAGTTTCCCTCCCCGTGGATCCCCACCCCTGCACCTTCCAGGTTTCGGGAATCTCTCCCAGGACATTTTTCCCGGGAATTCTCTCGTTTTCCCACTTTTTTTTCCAGGACATTTTTTTTCCCGGGAATTCTCCCATTTTCCCCACCGCAGCCTCGGGATTGTCACCGCTTGTCCCCAACACTCCCCAGGCACGGATTTTGTTTTTCCTGAGCCACCGAGGGGACCGAGAATGGCCGAGAATGACCGGAAGTGGTCTGGAACGGCCGGGAATGACCGGAAGTGGTCTGGAATGGCCAGGAATGACCGGGAATGGCCGAAATGCCACGGAAGGGACCGGGAATGGCCGAGAATGGCCGAAAATGGCCGAGAATGACCGGAAACAGCCAAGAATGGCCGGGAATGACCGGAAGTGGTCTGGAATGGCCGAGAATGGTTGGGAATGGCCGAGAATGGCCGGGAATGCCGAGAATGGCCGGGAATGGCCGAGAATGACCGGAAATTGCCGAGAATGGCCGAGAATGCCACCGAAAATGGCCGGGAATGATCGGAAATTACCGAAAATGGCCGAGAATGACCGGAAATGGCCAAGAATGGCCGGGAATGACCGGAAGTGGTCTGGAATGGCCGAGAATGGCCGGGAATGACCGGAAGTGGTCTGGAATGGTTGGGAATGGCCGAAAATGGCCGAGAATGGCCGGGAATGGCCGGGAATGCCACCGAAAATGGCCAAGAATGTCACTGAAAATGGCCGGGAATGGCCGAGAATGGCCGGGAATGGCCGAAAATGGCCGGGAATGGCCGGGAATGGTTGGAATGGTCAGGAGTGACAGGGAATGACCACGAATGGCCGGGAATGGCCAGAAAAGGCTGGGAATAGTTGGGAAAGGCTGGGAATATCCAGCTGAGAAGGGCCTGGAATGACCAGGAATGACGGGGAATGACCAAGAATGACCAGGAATGACCAGGAATTTCTGGGAATGGCTGGGAATGTCCATCTGGGAATGGCCGGGAATGGCCCAGAATGGCTGGAAAAGGGCGGGAATATCCAGCTGGGAATGGCCGGGAATGACCAAGATTGGCTGAGAATGGTCGGGAATGGCCAGGAATGACCAAGAATGGCCGGGAATGGCCCGGAATGACCAGGAATGGCCAGGAATGGCCAGAAAAGGTCGGGAATGTCCATCTGGGAATAGCCCAGAGCCACCAGGAATGGCCAGGATTGACCAAGAATGGCCAGGAATGACCAGGAATGGCCGGGAATGTCCGGAAAAGGCCAGGAATGTCCATCTGGGAATGGCCCAGAGGCACCGGGAATGACCAGAAATGGCCAGGATTGACCAAGAATGACCAGGAATGACCACGAATGTCCGGGAATGTCCGGGAATGTCCATCTGGGAATGGCCCAGAGTCACCAGGAATGACCAGGAACGACCAGGAATGGCCAGGAATGACCACGAATGTCCGGAAATGTCCGGAAAAGGCCGGGAATGTCCATCTGGGCATGGCCCAGGGCCGCCGGGAATGAGCAGCGCTCGGGCTAAGGTGATTAAAGGCCCCGAGCAGAGCAGACGGCGCAGGGATTGGATTGAAGGGTCAGCGACCTCTCTGCTCTCTTCCAGCGCCTCCGAAATCCCGGGAAAAGCGATTTACAGCGGGGAACGGGAGAGAACCTCGGCCCTGATTTATTCCGAAATTGGGGAAAACCGATCCTGGGAAAAGCGATTTACAGCGGGGAATGGCAAAGAACCTCGGCCCTGATTTATTCCCAAATTGAGAAAAACCGATCCTGGGAAAAACAATTTGAATCAGGGAATGGGAAAGAACCTCGGTCCTGATTTATTCCCAAATTGGGAAAAACCGATCCTGGGAAAAGCGATTGAAATCGGGCAATGGGAAAGAACCTCAGCCCCGATTTATTCCCTAATTGGGAAAAACCAATCCCGGGAAAAGCGATTTGAATCCACTTTTTTTTTTTCCCCCACCTTTTTGTTTTCCACGTTTTGTTTCCCACCTTTTTTGTTTTCCACCTAATTTCCCCCCCACTTTCCCCCCCCACCTTCTTTTTTTCCCCCACCTTCTTCATCACCTTCTTATTTTTTTCAGTTTATTTTTTTTAACCTTCTTTTTCCCCCCACCTTCTTTTTTCCCCCACCTCTTTTGTTTTCCACCTTCTTTTTCTTCCACCTCTTTTGTTTTCCACTTTTTCCCCCCACTTTTCTTCCCCCACCTTTTTTTTTTCCCACTTTTTTCCCCCCACCTTTTTTTCCACCTTTTCTTCCCACCTTTTTTTTTCCCCGCCCCACTTTTTTCCACTTTTTTCACTTTTTTCCACTTTTTTCCCCCCCACCTTCATTTTTTTCCCCCACTTTTTTCCCCCACCTTCTTTTTTCCCCAATTTTTCCACTTTTTTCCCCCCACCTTCTTTTTTCCCCACCTTTTCTTCCCACCTTTTTTTTCCCCCGCCCCACTTTTTTCCACTTTTTTCCACTTTTTTCCACTTTTTTCCACTTTTTTCCACTTTTTTCCACTTTTTTCCACTTTTTTCCACTTTTTTCCCCCACTTTTTTTCCCCCACTTTTTTTCTCCCACCTTCTTTTTTTCCCAATTTTTCCACTTTTTTCCCCCCACCTTCTTTTTTTCCCCACCTTTTTTGTTTTCCACCTTTTTTTTTCCCCTCCCCACTTTTTTCCACTTTTTCCACTTTTTTTCTCCCACTTTTTTTCTCCCACCTTCTTTTTTTCCCAATTTTTCCACTTTTTTTCCCCCCACCTTCTTTTTTTCCCCACCTTTTTTGTTTTCCACCTTTTTTTTTCCCCTCCCCACTTTTTTCCACTTTTTCCACTTTTTTCCCCACTTTTTTTCTCCCACCTTCTTTTCCCCCAATTTTTCCACTTTTTTCCCCCCACCTTCTTTTTCCCCCACCTTTTTTGTTTTCCACCTTCTTTTTTTCCCCCGCCCCACTTTTTCCCCACTTTTTTCACTTTTTTCCCCCCACTTTTTTCCCCCCACCTTCTTTTTCCCCACCTTTTTTGTTTTCCACCTTCTTTTTTTTTCCCCCCGCCTCACTTTTTCCCCACTTTTTTCACTTTTTTTTCCCCCCTCCCCCACCCGGCGGTGTCCCCCCCGGGGGGGACAAACCCGGCGGTGACATCGGTGACGTCACCGCATCCTTCCCCTCCCCCCTCCCCCCATCCGGGTCGCGATCGAATTGGGTCAGGGCCCAGCGGGGGTCGCGGGGGTCCCTTTGTCCGGAGCCCCTCCCCCCGTGGGAAGACGCCGGCGGCCGTTTGTCCCCAGCGCGGGGACAGCGGCGGTGGCGCTGCCCCGAGGGACCCCCGGACAAAGGAATCCTGCCGGGAATGGAAATCCTCCATCCCAAAAAAAAAAAGCGTCCGGCGGGAATTCGGCGGCGCCGAGGGAATTTTTTGGGGTTGGTTTGGGTTTTTTTGGGGAAGAGTTCCCAAAACTCTTCGGGCCGTGGAGGGAGCGATTGAGGAATGTTCGGGAATTTCCCTCGGACAGTTTGGGGGGAAAAAGTCAGGAATTGTTTGGTGGTTTGGGGTTTGTTCGGCCAAGAATCCAAAAAAAAAAACCCAAAATCCCTGAGGATAGAGAAGAATGTCCAGGAATTTCCTCGGACAATTCGGTGCTGGGAAAACCAGGAATTGTTTGGTGGTTTGGGGTTCGTCCGGCCAAGGAATTCCAGAATCCAAAAAAAAAATCCCAAAATCCCCTGAGGATGGAGAATGTCCAGGAATTCCTCGGACAATTTGGGGGGGAAAAGTCAGGAATTGTTTGGTGCTTTGGGGTTAGTCTGGCCAAGAATCCCAAAAAAATCCCCCGAAAAATCCCAAAATCCTGAGGATAGAGAAGAATGTCCGGGAATTCCTTGGATGATTTGGGTGGAAAAAGTCAGGAATTGTTTGGTGGTTTTGGTTCCCGGCCAAGAATCCCAAAAAAATCCCCCGAAAAATCCCAAAATCCTGAGGATGAAGAAGAATCTCCTGCCAGGGGTCCGGGCTGGGATATTCCCGGGAAATTTGGGGCTTTCCCCATTTTTGGGCAGGCGTGGCACCGGGGATGGGATGGAGAGGATTTTTGGGATGTGCCCATGTGGCCGAGGGTTGGTTCGAAGCTTCTGCCACTCCGGAGCTGGAAAAATCCAGAAAATTCCTTTATAACCCGATTTTCCCTCTTTTTTTTGGAGCAGTTTGAGGACCCTCGGCAGGAAAAAATAAATCTGTTTGGTGGATTTACATCCATTTTGGTGTAAAAATAAATCCGTTTGGTGAATTTACATCCGGTTGGTAGAAAAATAAATCCATTTGGTGGATTGATATCCATTTTGGCAGAAAAATAAATCCATTTGGTAAATTTACATCCATTTTGATGGAAAAATAAATCCATTTGGTGGATTGATGTCTGATTTGGCAGAAAAATGAATCCATTCCATGGACTGAAATCCGATTTGGCAAAAAATTAAATCGATTTGGTGAATTTACACCCGTTTTGACGGAAAAATAAATAAATTTGGTGAACTTACATCCGTTTTGATGGAAAAATAAATAAATTTGGTGAATTTACATCCATTTTGATGGAAAATTAAATAAATTTGGTGAATTTACACCCATTTTGACGGAAAAATAAATAAATTTGGTGAATTTACACCCATTTTGACGGAAAAATAAATAAATTTGGTGAACTTACATCCATTTTGATGGAAAAATAAATAAATTTGGTGAATTTACATCCGTTTTGATGGAAAATTAAATCAATTCGGTGAATTTACACCCATTTTGACGGAAAAACAAACCCTTTTTCCGCAGCCCCGCGGCCCAGCCCCGCGCTTTGAATAATTTCCGACGGAAAGAACCGAAGCCCAAATTTGACTCGTTCGGCCCCAAAAAAACCACAGGAAATGAGAGGCCTGGGGTGAGGCTCTTCCTGTCCCACCTGCTCCGAACCCGGGATGGGCTCGGGCGCGTGGATCCGTCTGCTCCTCACCCTCGGAGCTCTCTGCGGTACGGAGGGTTTATCCCCAATTTTGGGTTTTTGGTGGATTTTCTCTGATTTTTGGGTGGATTTTCTCTGATTTTGGGGGGTTTTGGGTGGATTTTACCCAGTTTTGGGGGCTTTTTGGGTGGATTTTCTCTGATTTTGGGGGTTTTTTGGGTGGGCTTTCTCTGATTTTTGGGGGTTTTTGGGTGGATTTTACCCAGTTTTGGGGTTATTTTTTGTGTCTTTTCCTCAATTTTCGGGGGTTTTTTTGGGTGGATTTTACCCAGTTTTGGGGTTATTTTTTGTGTCTTTTCCTCAATTTTCGGGGGTTTTTTTGGGTGGATTTTACCCAGTTTTGGGGTTATTTTTAGTGTCTTTTCCACAATTTTGGGGGATTTTTTGGGGTGGCTTTTCCCAAATTTTGGGTTTTTTTGGGTGGGCCTTCTCTGATTTTTGGGGGGTTTTGGGTGGATTTTACCCAGTTTTGGGGGGGTTTTTTGGTGGCTTTTCCTCAATTTTGGGGTTATTATTTGTGTATTTTCCTCACTTTTGGGGTTATTTTTTGTGGCTTTTCCTCAATTTTGGGGGTTTTTTGGGTGGCTTTTCCCAAATTTTGGGGTTTTTTGGGTGGGCTTTCTCTGATTTTTGGGGCTCTTTGGGTGGCTTTTCTCTGATTTTTGGGTGGATTTTCTCTGATTTTTGGGGATTTTTTGTGTCTTTTCCTCAATTTTGGGGGATTTTTTTGGGTGGCTTTTCCCAAATTTTGGGGTTTTTTTGGGCATCTTTTCCTCAAATTTGGGGATTTTTTTTGGGTGTCTTTTCCTGGATTTTGGGGGTTTTTGGGGTGTCTTTTCCCGGACTTTGGGAGTTTTTTGGGTGTCATTTCCCCGATTTGGAGGGTTTTTTGGGAGTCTTTTCTCCAGTTTCGGGGTTTTTTTGGTGTCTTTTCCTGATTTGGGTTTGGGGTTTTTTTTGTGGCTTTTCCCCAATTTTGGATGTTTTTGCGTGTCTTTTCCCCAGTTTTGGCGGGTTTTTTTGGGTGGCTTTTCCCTTATTTTGGGTTTTTTTTATGGTTTTTCTCCCGGATTTTGGGGCTTTTTTGGGTGTCTTTCCCCTTTTTTCCCTTTTCCCCCCTTTTTTCCCCAAAAACACCCCAGAAAAAGTGGGCGTGGCCCAATGGGGTCCCTTCCCCCGCTCCGGATTTGGCTCCTCCTCCTCCTCCTCCTCCACCATTTCCTACAAAAACCAAAATTTGTTTGTGCGGAAATGAAGGAAAATCTGAATCGAGGAAAATCTGAATCATTGGAATAAAAACCACAATTTTTTTGGGGGGGAAAAATCCTCCTGTGGGAACTCGGGGGACTGGGAGAGGATTTGGATTTGGGGTCTCTCCCTTGGATTTGGGGTTTTCCCTTTGGATTTGGGTCTCTTTGGATTTGAGGTTTTTCCCTTAGATTCGGGGTTTTTTTCCTTTGATTTGGGGTCTCTCCCTTTGGATTTGAGGTTTCCCCTTGGATTTGGATATTCTCCTTTGGATTTGGAGTTTCTCCCTTGGATTTGGGGTTTCTCTTTGGATTTGGGGTTTTTTCCTTGGATTTGGGGTTTTTCCCTTGGATTTGGGGTTTCTCTTTGGATTTGGGGTTTTTCCCTTGGATTTGGGGTTTTTCCCTTGGATTTGGGGTTTTTCCCTTGGATTTGGGGTCTCTTTGCTTGGATTTGAGGTTTTCTTCTTGTATTTGAGATTTCTCTCTTTGATTTGGGGTCTCTCCCTTGGATTTGAGGCTTCTCTCTTGAGTTTGGTGTTTCTCCCTTGGATTTGGGGTCTCTCCCTTTGGATTTGGGATTTTTCCCTTGGATTTGGGTATTCTCCCTTGGATTTGGGGTTTCTCCTTTGGGTTTGGGGTTTTCTCCTTTGGATTTGGGGTCTCTCCCTTTGGATTTGGGTTTTTCCCTTTGATTTGGGGTCTCTCTCTTAAATCTGGAGTCTTCCCTTTGGATTTGGGGTCTGTCCCTTTGATTTGGGGTTTTCCCCTTGGATTTGGGGTCTCTTTGGATTTGAGGTTTCTCCCTTAGATTCAGGGTTTTTTTCCTTTGATTTGGGGTCTCTCCCTTTGGATTTGAGGTTTTCCCCTTGGATTTGGATATTCTCCTTTGGATTTGGAGTTTCTCCCTTGGATTTGGGGTTTCTCTCTTGGATTTGGGGTCTCTCCCTTTGATTTGAGGTTTTTCCCTTGGATTTGGGGTTTCTCTTTGGATTTGGGGTCTTTTCTTTTGGATTTGGGGTCTCTCCCTTTGAGGTTTTTCCCTTTGATTTTGGGGTCTCTCCCTTGGATTTGAGGTTTCTCCCTTGGATTTGGGGTCTCTCCCTTGGATTTGGGGTTTTTCCCTTGGATTTGAGGTTTCTCCTTTAGGTTTGGGGTTTTTCCCTTGGATTTGGGGTCTCTCCCTTGAATTTGGGGTTTCTCTTTGGATTTGGGATTTTTCCCTCGGATTCCTTCCGGGATTTGGATAAAAACACCTCCTGCTCTCACCCCTTCCTCCTCTCCCCCCAGAAACCCCAGCCCGGGAAACCCTTCTGGCCACCCTGGGGTACCCCACGACCCTTCGGATCCCCCGAAAGCTCCGCGAGCGCACGCGCGACTTCGGCGAGGCCTCCTGAAAAGATCCACGGACGACCCGCGGAGGAAGATATTCCTGGTGAAGATCTCCGGCGGGAATTTCACGGAGTTCGAGCCGGGCCGGCTGCGCTTCCACGAGCGGGAATTTTCCCTGGAAATCCTCAACGCCAGCCGGGAGGACGCGCGGCTCTACGAGTACAGCGTCAGCAAGGGCCAGGAGGAGGAGGTCTGGCAGATCCGGCTGGAAGTGCTCGGTAAAAAATCCTTCGGGATTGCTGGGATGGACATCCCGGATTTTTCCTGATTTTTCCCGGTTTTTTCCCGGTTTTTCCCAGTTTTTCCTGGGTCTTTCCCAGTTTTCCTATGTTTTTCCCAGGTTTTTCCCGGTTTTTCCTGATTTTTACTAGGTTTTTCCTGATTTTCCCGGGTTTTTCCCAGTTTTTCCTGGGTTTTCCCGGTTTCCCCGGGTTTTTCCCGTGTTTTTCCCGGTTTTTCCCCGGTTTTTTCCCGAGTGCTCGTGGCTTTTTCCCCGATGATTTTGGCGTTCTGGGAGCGAGTTTTTTTTGGATTTTGGGATCGAATCCGAGAGTCGGGCGGTGGTTGGCAGGGGGTGGAAACGCCCACCTTGATATCTGGGAAATCTTGGAATTCCTGGAGCTCCTGGAATGCTGGAATTCCACCTCTCCCTCTCTCCAGAGTAGATTCTGAGATTTTGGGAGTGAATTTTGGCATTTTGGGATCAGATCCGGGCGGTGGTAGAGGGGGCGGGGAAACGCCCACCCCGATGTCTGGAAAATCCTGGAATTCCCCCAATTCCCATAACCCTGGAATTCCGCCTCTCCCTCTTCCCAGAGCCTATTCTGGCATCTTGGGAGCGAATTTTGGCATCTTGGGAGTGAATTTTGGCATCTTGGGAGCGAATTTTGGCATTTCGGGAGTGAATTTTGGCATTTTGGGAGCGAATTTTGGCATTTTGGGAGCGAATTTTTGGAATTTGGGATCAAACCCGGGAGCCGGGCGGTGGTCGAGGGGATGAGAAATGCCCATCCTGATATCTGGGAATTCCTGGGATTCCAGGAATTCCTGGAATCCTGGAATTCTGTCTCTCCTTTTTCCCAGAGTAGATTCTGGGATTTTTGGGCGTGAATTTTGGCATTTTGGGAGCGAATTTTGGCATTTCGGGAGTGAATTTTGGCATTTTGGGAGCGAATTTTTTGAATTTGGGATCAAACCCGGGAGCCGGGCGGTGGTCAAGGGGGTGGGGGAAAACCCCGCAATTCCCGCAATTCCCGCAATCCCCGGAATTCCCGTTTTTCCAGAGCCGGTGGCCGATCCCACCATCCTCATCCTCGGCCGGGAGCTGTCCAACGGGAGCTGCTCCGTCGCCCTGCGCTGCTCCGCGGCGCGCGGGGACGAGGTTTCCTACGTTTGGGGCAGCCGGGAGAACGGCACCGGGATCGGGGCCGGGATCTGCGCCGGCAACGGAAGCTTCCGGAACCTCTCCTATTCGCTGCGCGACGCGCGGTTCGGCTGCGTCTGCACCGCCAGGAACGCCGTCAGCAGCCGCCACTCCGCGGCCTTCGAGGCGGCCCAGTGTGGCACCGAGCAGTGGGGTAGGTCATGGAGTCCCAGAATCCCAAAATCCCAGAATCCCAGAACCTTGGAATCCCAAAATAATGGAATACCAGAATCACAGAATCCCAGAACCTTGGAATCCCAGAATCCCAAAATCCCAGAATCACAGAACCTTGGAATCCCAAAATCCCAGAATCCCAGAATCCCAGAACCCTGGAATCCCAAAATAATGGAATACCAGAATCACAGAATCCCAGAACCTTGGAATCCCAGAATCCCAAAATCCAGAATCCCAGAACCTTGGAATCCCAGAATCCCAGAATCCCAGAATCCCAGAACCTTGGAATCCCAAAATCCCAGAATCCCAGAACCTTGGAATCCCAAAATCCCAGAATCCCAGAACCTTGGAATTCCAAAATAATGCAATACCAGAATCCCAGAACCCGGAATCCCACAGTCCTGTAATTGAAAAATCCCAGAATCCCAAAATTACAGAATCCTGGAGTCCCAGAATTACGGAATCCCAGGATCCCAAAATCCCAGAATCCCAAAATTACAGAATCCTGGAATCCTGGGATCTCACGGTCCTGGAATTAAAAAATCCCAGAATCCCAAAATTACAGAATCCCAGAATCCCAGAACCCCGGTGCTGAAAAATTCCAGAATCCCAAAACTGCAGAATCCCAGAATTACGGAATCCCGGAATCCCAAAATCCCAGAACGCAGGAATGACAGAATCCCACAATCCCACAATAATCCCCCAATTCTGGAATTGAAAAATCAGCCCCAAAATCAGGTGAGGAGGTGACCAAAGGCTCTGGGTGGCCTGGGGCCACCTCTCCTCTGTGTCCTCTCCGTGTCTCCTCCCTGTCCCCTCCCTGTCCCCTCTTTGTGCCCTTTCTGTCCCCTCCCTGTCCCCTCCGTGTCCCCTCCCTGCCCTGTCCCCTCCCTGTCCCCTCTGTCCCCTCTGTCCCCTCTCTGTCTCCTCCCTGTCCCCTCCCTGTCCCCTCTGTCCCCTCTGTCCCCTCTCTGTCTCCTCCCTGTCCCCTCCCTGTCCCCTCTGTCCCCTCCCTGTCCCCTCCGTGTCCCCTCCCTGCCCTGTCCCCTCCCTGTCCCCTCTGTCCCCTGCTGTCCCAGGTGGCCCCGGGCTGAGGTTGGAGCTCCTGGTGCCGCTGGTGGCCCTCGGCGCCATCGCCATCGTCCTCGTGGTCATCGTCACCGTCAGGGCCACCCGCGTGGCCAGAGGTGAGCGCCGGGTGTGTCCCCAGGGTTGGATTCCCAAAATCCCTGGGGATCATCAATCCCAAAATCCCTGGGGATCGTCAATCCCAAAATCCTTGGGGATCGTCAATCCCAAAATCCCAGGGGATCGTCAATCCCAAAATCCCAGGGGATCATCAATCCCAAAATCCCTGGGGATCATCAATCCCAAAATCCCTGGGGATCATCAATCCCAAAATCCCAGGGGATCATCAATCCCAAAATCCCTGGGGATCGTCAATCCCAAAATCCCTGGGGATCATCAATCCCAAAATCCCTGGGGATCATCAATCCCAAAATCCTTGGGGATCATCAATCCCAAAATCCCTGGGGATCGTCAATCCCAAAATCCCTGGGGATCATCAATCCCAAAATCCCTGGGGATCATCAATCCCAAAATCCCTGGGGATCATCAATCCCAAAATCCCTGGGGATCATCAGTCCCAAAATCCCTGGGGATTGTCAATCCCAAAATCCCCTGAAGTTGGGAAAAAAATTCCAGGACCATCGAGTCCGAGCCGGGATGGATTCCCACGAATTCCAAATCCCAGGAATTCCTGCAGGGATGTGGATCCAACCCTCCCCGGGCAGCCCTGCCGAGGCCTTTTCCCTTTCCCAGCAGGAATTGCCCCAAATTCCCACCCGGAGCCTCCCCTGGCACAGCTCGAGGCCGTTCCCTCTTGTCCTGGCCCTGTTCCCTGGGCTCAGATCCCAAATCCCCCCTGGCAGAGCCCCAAATCCCCCCTGGATCCCCCTTGGCTCCGGGATCAGCCCCCACAGCTCCCTCGGGAATTCCTGCGGGATTCGCTCTCCCAGGAATTCCTGTTCTGTTCGTCAGGGATGAGCCATGATCCCAAAGGGGATCCCGAAGACCCCGATCCCAACCCCAATCCCAGCTCCCACCCCTCCTGGATTTCGGCTCCGTTGGGAATCGGTCACTTCCCCGGGAATTTGGGGCAATTCCTCCCAGAAAAGGGAAAAGGCCTCGGCAGGGCTGCCCGGGGAGGGCTTGGGATTGCCATCCCTGGAGGAATTCCCGGGATTTGGGGTGGGTGACCACTTGGGGACAGGTCACGGCTCCTTTCCACCCCCAGAATCCCCAAAAAAATCCCAAAAAAATCCCCATAAAATCCCCAAAAATCCCCAGAAAATCCCCAAAAATCCCCAGAAAATCCCCCAAAATCCCCAAAAAATCCCCAGAAAATCCCAAAATCCATCGGTGTGGGTGATGTTGGTCCATCCCAGATCTGACTTGGGATTCTTCTCCATCCTCGGGGATTTTGGGATTTTTTTGGGGGATTCTGGGGGTGGGAAGGAACTGGAAAATCCCGGGATGGGAATCCTGGAGCAGCGGGAGGAGGGAATGGAGAACGCTGAGGGAGGAAAAAAATCAATCCGGTGAAGAATTCCTGGGAATCCACAACCCTCTGAGGCTCGGCTCGGGTTGGAATCAGGAATTTCCCGAATTTTCTGGGAAATTCCGGCTGGAAAAAGGAAAAGGTTTTGGTAGGGTCAGATCGCCATCCCTGGAGGAATTTTTGGGATCGCCATTCCTGGAGGAATTTTTGGGATTTGGAATGGGATCGGGCGCGGGGTGGACTCTTGGAATTCTTTCCGGATGTGGACAAATCCCGGGAATGACCCTCAGGTGACCAGGACCTGTCCCTGCTGGACCCTGACCCTGCCCAGGCCACCCTGGACAGCGCCAGCCCCACGATCTACGCTCAGGTGCAGCGGAGACAGGTGAGGGGGGAAAAAGGGGAAAAAAAAAGGGAAAAAGGGGGGAAAAAGGAGGAAAAAAAGGGGAGAAATGGGGGGGAAAAGGAGGAAAAATGGGGGGGAAAAAGGGGGGAAAAAGAGAAAAAGAGGGGGAGAAAAAGGGGGGAAAAGGGGGGGAAAGGAGGAAAAAAAGGGGGAGAAATAGGGGAAAAAAGGGGAGAAAAAGTGGGAGAGGGGGAGGAAAAAGGGGGAAAAAAGTGGGGAAATAGGGGGAAAAAAGGAGGAGAAATGGGGGGAAAAAGGGGGAAAAAGAGAAAAAGAGGGGGAGAAAAAGGGGGGAAAAGGGGGGAGAAAAAGGTGAAAAAAGGGGGGAATGGGGGAAAAAGGGGGGAAAAGAGGTGAAAAGGGGATATATCTATATCCCCCCCTTTCCCCCCTTTTTCTCCCCTTTTTTCCCCATTTTTCATGCCTTTTTCACCCCATTTTCCCCCCAATTTTCACCCCTTTTTCTCCCCATTTTCTCCCCCTTTTTTCCCCCTTCCCCCCCATTTTTCCCCCATTTTCCCCCCATTTCCCCCCCCATTTTTCTCCCTTTTTCCCCCATTTTTTCCCCTTTTTTCCCCCCCCTTTGTCCCCTCCCCCAGAATTCCAAGCGGACTGTCCCCTCCTCCTGTGCCACCATCTACGCCGCAGCCACCGGACCCCCCCTGGGCCCCGACGGAGCCCCCCGGGCCCCCGTGGGGACCCCAAGGCCGCAGGGACCCCCCAAGGTGTCCCAGGTGAGGGGGAAAGGGAAAAAAGGGGAAAAAAGGGGGAAAAAAGGGAAAAATGGGAGAAAAAAAGGGGGAAAAAGGGGGAAAAAGGAGAAAAATGGGGGAAAAAGGGGTGAAAAATGGCAGAAAGGGGGGGATGGGGGAAAGAGGGGAAGAATGGGGAGAAAAAGGGGGAAAATGGGGGGAATGGGGGAAAGAGGAATAAAAGGGAAAAAAAGGGGGACATGAAAAGGAAAAAAGGGGGAGAGAAAGGGAGAAAAAAGGAGAAAAGGGGGGAAAAAAGGAGAAAAAGAGGAAAAAGGTGGGGAATGGGGGAGAGAGGGGGAAAGGGGAAGAAAAGGGGGGAGAAAAAGGGAGAGAAAAAGGGGAAAAAAGGCAGGGAATGGGGGAAAAATGGGGAAAAAAGGGGAAAAAGTGGGGGATGGGGAAAGGGGAAGACAGGGGCTGTCCCCAACCCCACCCATGGGTGCCCCCCGGCCCAGCCCCTCTCCGACCCCTTTGTCCCCCGATTTGTGTTCCCTCCCAGGAGCCCACGACGGTTTACGCCAGCGTGACCCTTCCCGTGGCCTGAGCCTCGCCGGGATCCGCGCTCCCGGCTGGGATCCCAAGGAAATCCCAAGGAAATCCCATGGAAATCCTTGGGGATTCGAGGAAAAACTCTCCTTGGAAATTCCTGAGGAACTGGGGAAAATTTCCCCTTGGAAATCCCTGAGGAATTGGGGAAAATCTCCCCATGGAAATCCCAAGGCAATCCATGGAAATCCCAAGGAAATCCCGTGGAAATCCCATGGAAATCTCATGGAAATCCCATGGAAATCCCATGGAAATCTCATGGAAATCCCATGAAATCCCAGGAAATCCCATGGAAATCTCTGGATTCTCCCAGTTCTGGGAGAATTGGGGAAAGAGTCCCCTTGGAAATGCCTGGGGAATTGGGGAAAAGCTCTTGGAAATCCCTGAGGAATTGGGGAAAATTCCTCTTGGAAATCCCTGGGGAATTGGGGAAAAATTCCTCTTTGGAAATCCCTGGGGAATTGGGGAGAAACTCTTGGAAATCCCTGGGGAATTGGGGAAAAACTCTTGGAAATCCCTGGGGAATTGGGGAAAAACTCTGCTTGGATATCCTGAGAAATCCCATGGAAATCCCTGAGGAACTGGGGAAAAAATCTTGGAAATCCCTGGGGAATTGGGGAAAAATTCCCCTTGGAAATCCCTGGGGAATCCCTTGGAAATCCCCGAGGAATTGGGGAAAAATTCCCCTAGGAAATCCTGGGGAATGCCATGGAAATCCCTGGGGAACTGGGGAAAAACTCTTGGAAATCCCCGAGGAATTGGGGAAAAACTCTGCTTGGATATCCCTGAGAAATCCCATGGAAATCCCTGAGGAACTGGGGAAAAAATCCTGGAAATCCCTGGGAATTGGGGAAAAACTCTCCTTGGATATTCCTGAGGAATCCATGGAAATCCCTGAGGAATTGGGAAAAAACTCTTGGAAATCCCTGGGGAATTGGGGAGAATCTCCCTTTGGAAATCCCTGAGGAATTGGGAAAAAACTCTTGAAATCCCTGGGGAATCAGGAAAAAATCCCTGAGGAATTGGGGAAAATCTCCCCTTGGAAATCCCTCGGTAATTGGGGAAAACTCCTCTTTGGAAATCCCTGGGGAATTGGGAAAAAAACTCTTGAAATTCCCTGAGGAATTGGGGAAAATCTCCCCTCGGAAAACTGATTTTCCAAGGGAGACACGCAGGGACTTCGAAGCAGGAAAAATGGGAAGCGGTTTTATTTTTTTGAGCTCTGGAATGGGCGGAAAACCCCAAATCCACCGCGTTTTGGCCCAAGGAATGAGGAATTTTGGAGAGGTCACGTCCCACCGAAATTTCCCGTTCTTTCTGGATTTTTTATGGGTTCAGGTGAGGTTGTCCCAGGTGGGATCGAAGGTGGGTTTGGGGTTGAGAGGCCACGCCCAATTCCTGGCGGGAATTAGGAATTCCAATCGGAGGGATTTTGAGATCCCAAAATAACTCGGATCCGAGCTCGCGAATCGCGGCAGGGGGAAAAGGAAAATAAATTCAGAATTCAAACTTTCGGGATGAGATTTTGGGGGGAGTTCCCCAGGCTGGGTCCGGATTTGGGGCGGGGGAAAAGGAACCAAAGATTTTTGGTCAGGCTCATCTTCGTGGCCTCGAAATTGGGAAAAATTTGGGAAAACCCCAAATTCTGTCACCCTGGAGCTGCCCGGGGAGGTTTGGAGTCGTGGAAGCGTCCAAGGAATTCCCAGAATTTGGTCGGGGTGACTGGATGGGGATCGATCCCAGGTTGGACTTGGTCCGGGAGGGCTTTTCCAGCCCCAGGAATTTTGGGATTTTGGGATTTTTTTGGCTGGATTAACCCCCGGAGCTGCTGAGCCGAGCTGCTCTGCAGTGGAACAGGAGGAAAATGGTGGAAAGCTTTTCCAGCCCCAGGAATTTTGGAATTTTGGGATTTTTTTGGCTGGATTAACCCCCGGAGCTGCTGAGCCGAGCTGCTCTGCAGTGGAACAAGAGGAAAATGGAGGAGAGCGCCGCGGCTTCAGCCACAGCCACGGCCGTGACCCTGGCCAGGCTGCCGGAGCGGGGAACTGGAAAAAGGGAAAAGTCCGTGAATCGCATCCCAAAATAAATCTGGCCATCCCAAATCCCAAATTTTCTGTGGCTCTCAGGGCAGTGTGATCAGCCCATCCAAACCCCAAATCCCAAATCCCAACCTTTCCATAGCTTTCATGGCAGTGGGATCAGCCCATCCCATCCCCAATCCCCCCATGGCTCTCCCGGGATTGGCGTCAGCCCACCCCAAACCCCAAATCCCAAACTTTCTGTGGCTCTCAGGGGGTCAGGATCAGCCCACCCCAAACCCCAAATCCCAAACTTTCTGTGGCTCTCAGGGGATCGGGATCAGCCCATCCCAACCCCAATCTTACCATGGATCTTCTGGATTGAGATCCCCCATCCCAAACCCCAAATCCCAAACTTCCCATGGCTCACCTGGGATCGGGATCAGCCCATCCAAACCCCAAATCCCAAACCTTCTGTAGTTCTTACGGGAGGAGGATCAGCCCATCCCAAACCCCAAATGCCAAACTTCCTGTGGCTCTCAGGGGATTGGGATCAGCCCATCCCAATCCTCAATTCCCACTTTTCCCATGTCTCTCCTGGCATCAGGATCAGCCCACCCCAAACCCCAAATCCCAATCCCCCCATGGCTCACCTGGGATCGGGATCAGCCCAACCCAAACCCCTAATCCCAACATTTCCATGGCTCTTATGGGAGGAGGATCAGTCCACCCCAAACCCAAATCCCAAATCCCAACCTTTCCATAGCTTTCAGGGAAGTGTGATCAGCCCATCCCAAACCCCAAATCCCAATCTTTCCATGGCTCTCCTGGGATCAGGATCAGCCCATCCCAACCCCAATCTTCCCATGGATCTCCTGGGATCGGGATCCCCCATCCCAACCCCAAATCCCAACCTTTCCGTGGTCCTCAGGGGTAGCAGGATCAGCCCATCCCAACCTCAATCCCCCCATGGCTCTCCTGGGATCAGGATCAGCCCATCCCAACCCCAAATCCCAATCGCCCCATGTCTCTCCTGGGATCAGGATCAGCCCAAACCCAATCCCCACCTTTCTGAACATCTGCGCAGAGGTCCCCGGGCGCGGTGACAGTGACATTCCGGGAGCTGACAGGGTTCCGGGCCATGCACGTCAGCAGCTCCAGCTCATCCTGGGCTAATCTCTTCACCCACACCGTGGGTCCCTCGCCCCACGGGAGGCTCCCCCTGCTCCAGGCGTAGGAGACGTTCCAAGGCCAGCGCCGGGCACGGAGCAGCGCAGGGACAAGCGGCAGCTCCCGTCCTCCGAGCAGTTCTGGGCCTCGCAGGTCACCATGAGCTCTGGCAGCTCCCTGGGCACAGCAGGGGCATTAAAAAATGCCTTTTTTTAAGGTAAAACCCCCAAAAACCCACACTAAAAGACACCTACTGTACACCTGGAGGATGAAGGTGGAAGTTGTCCCACTGATGGTTACAGAGTAGGTCCCAATGTCCTCCATGCTCAGCTGGGAGAGGGTGAGCGCATTGCCATTCTCGGAGATGGACACACGCCTCTCGTATTTGTTGCCAAAAAACACAGCTCGAGGAGGGTTTTCAAATATCACAGCCACTATGGGTATATCCCCAAAGTTCCATGCTGCTACTTTTCTATCTGGGTTGTGGCTGCGGGAAGGTGACAGATCCTCCCACGGCCCCGATCACCTCTGTGGTGTTGCTGGCGCTCGCTGGGGAGAGAAGGTGGGGAGAGAACGTGGGGTGAGGGTGGGATGGAGGTGGGAGGAAGGTGGAGTGAATGGAGGATGGAGGTGAGATGAGAGTGGAACAAAGGTGGGATGAAGATGGAATGAAGGTAAGATGGAGGTGGGATGAGGGCGGGATGAGGGTGGGATCAAGGTGTGATGAGAGTGGAACAAAGGTGGAATGAAGGTTGAATGAAGGTGTGATGAAGGTGGGATGAGAGCGGAACAAAGGTGGGATGAAGATAGAATGGAGGTGGGATGGAGGTGGGATCAGGGTGGGATGAGGGTGGGATGAAGGTAAGATGAAGGTGGGATGAGAGTGGAAGAAAGGTGAAGATGGAATGAAGGTGGAAGTTGGAATGAAGGTAAGATGGAGGTGAGATGAGCGTGAGATGAGTGTGAGCTGGAGATGGGATGGAGGTAAGATGGAGGTAGGGTGGAGGTGGACTGAGGGTGGGACGAAGATGGGGTAGAGGTGGGATGGAGGTGCAATGAAGGTGGGATGGAGGTGGGATGGAGGTAGGATGAGTGTGAGATGAAGATGGGATGAATATGGAATGAAGGTGGAGTGAAGGCAAGGTGGAGGTGGGATGAAGATGGGATGAAGGTAAGATGGAGGTGGGATGGAAGTGAGATGACGGTGGGATGGAGGTGAGATGAACGTGAGATGAAGATGAGATGAATATGGAATGAAGGTGGAGCAAAGGCAAGATGGAGGTATGATGGAGGTGGGCTGAAGGTGGGATGGAGGTAAGATGAAAATAGGATGAAGATGGGATGAAGGTGGGAAGATGGTGGGCTGGGAGTGGGCTGAAGGTGGGCTGAAGGTGGGATGAAGATGGGATGAAGATGGGATGGAGGTGGGATGAAGATGGGATGGAGGTGGGATGGAGGTGGGAGGAAGGTGGGCTGAAGATGGTCTGAAGTTGCCGTGCCCAGGGAATGAAGCTCACCACGGCTGTGGCTGTTTGAGGGCAGGGGGCTTGGGGAAGGGTCCCGGGGGGAGGAAGAGCTTCACCTGCACGAGGCTGAGCCCCCGGAGCCCCCAGCCCCTGCCTCGGGCTGAGGGCGGAGCCTGGAGGGGAACTGAGAGGGAAAAAGAGAAGGAGGAACTGGAGATGGGAAGGTCAGGAGGGTTCACCTTGAGGTTCCTGAGCAGGAGAGGGAAGCTCTGGTGTCCTTGGAGGAGAATCTTGGGGTCACGGAAGGGTTTGGGGTGGGAGGGACCCTAAAATCCTCCCGTTCCACCCCTGAAAATCCCCACACCTTCCACCAGCCCGGGGTGCTCCAAGCCCTGTCCGGCCTGGCCTCGGACACTCCCAGGGATGGACAATCCATGGAATCACCTGGGCCAGGAGCTGAGAACTGACGTCATCACTTTTTATCAAATTATCGAGGTTTCCATGGCAACGCGAGGCCTCTTTCACCCTCATTGCCCCATCCCTGCGAGGTTGCCCAATCCTCCACCCCCGTGGAGCTGCTCCGTGGTCCCACACCCTCCCGGAGGTCCCAAACCCACCCCGAGCCCCCCGCGGGCTCCCTGAGGAGCTCCTGGCACTCACCGCTTCGGTGGAGGAGGATGAGGAGGGCGAGGACCTGGAACCAAAACATCTCCATCAGCATCCGGAGCGCGGAGAGGACTTTTCTGCATCGACGACCCAGAAACGATCGCGGCGAAGAGGAAGAGGAAGAGGAAGAGGAAGAGGAAGAGGAAGAGGAAGAGGAAGAGGAAGAGGAAGAGGAAGAGGAGAGCCTTGGTGTGGTTTCTCCTCCACGGCTGGCGTGGAGAAATGTCACGCCCCGTGGTCAGGATGGGTCAAGGAGGTGTCACACAAAGGTGACCTGGAAAAGTCCAGTTGGACAGCTCCAACCGGGCTGGGGTCCTCAAACCAGTCTGGACCAGCAGCTCCCAGTTCCTCACTGGCGCAGAGGAACCGTTTTTTAATGTTTTTAATCGAGCTGGTCCAGAACACTTCCTCTGACCCCAAAATTTCACCACGAGGCATGACCTTCCCAGAATAACGCGGATTTGGGAAGTGCCACGCACGGGGCATGGCTTTTGGGGTCCCAAATCGGGGAGATTTGGAAATGTCCAACCACGAGGGGCCGTTCTCGGAGGAAGCGGAGCTTGCGTGACAGCTTCGGAATGAGAAATGTCATTTCGTGACAGGAAATTGCTGCAATTTGTGACCAATTCTGGCGCCTCTGTTAAAATATAAAAATATCGCGGAGTGGCGCGGGAGGTGTTTGTGGTTTGGTTTCTCGCTCGCAGCTGGGCTGGGGAGGAGCATCTTGAGGTGGTTGGGAGGAGAGGTCAGGGAGGACAATCTCACGGAAATTATGGAAACTTGAGCCGGAGAACTCAATTTCTGAGCAAAGGTGAGGGTGGCAGCTGGGACGAGGAGCCCAAAAATCAAATATTTTTTGGGCCGTGACCCCAAAAATCAAATACGAACAAATATCCCAGGAGCCTCTGCGAGGACCAGCCTGGAGAGAAGGTCCTGGGTGGTCCTGGAGCTGCTGGAGAGAGTCCAGAGGAGGATCCAGGACGGTCAGAGGGATGGAGTGAGGGAAGTCTGGGAAATTGGGATTGTTCACCTGGAGAAGAGAAGGTTTTGTGGTGACCTCATCGTGGCCTTCCAGGACCTGCAGGAAAATGGAAGGAGACAATTTCCAAGGGATGGAGTGACAGGAAAGGTGGGAATGGCTTCCCACGGCCGGGGGGCAGCGCTGGGTGGGATTTCGGGAAGGAATTCCTGGCTGGGATGGAATTCCCAGAGAAGCTGTGGCCACCCCTGGAAGTGTCCAAGGCCAGGTTGGACATCGGGGCTTGGAGAAACCTGGGATGAGGGAAGGTGTCCCTGTCCACGGAAAGGGGTGGGATTTAAGGTCCCTTCCCACCCAAACCATTCCAAGATTTGGGGTCAACCTCTCCTGAAGGACACCCTGGAGACACCAAACCATTCCATGATTTGGGGTCAGCCTCTCCTCAAGGACGCCCTGGAGACACCAAACCATTCCATGATTGGGGTCAGCCTTGCTCCTCACCCTGGAGAATCCAATCCATTCCATGATGTGGGGTCAGCCTCTCCTCAAGGACACCCTGGAGACGTCACCAATGCCTGGGCGCTCTCCCGTGATATTTTCCAGGGCTAACTCTCTCCGGGTGGTCTCCGTGGACCACCTGAGTCATTTCTCACTCGTGGTCATGACCTCCCTCATGGTCCACCCGCCCACCCATCCTTCCTTGGAAAAAATGTCACCGTGAAAATGGAACTTCACTCGCCGTTCCTCTGTGGGTGTGGATCCTTCCCCTTGTCGGCTTCCTGTCACAGCTACATGTGACGTCCTTCCCCTCCACCCGGATGGTGAAAAGCCACTCAGGCGCTCCTGTCCCTCAGCACCGCGAGAATTTCAGGGTGCTCGGCGTCCCGAGTTCCTCTCCATGCTCCGGATGCTGATGGAGATGTTTTGGTTCCAGGTCCTCGCCCTCCTCATCCTCCTCCACCGAAGCGGTGAGTGCCAGGAGCTCCTCAGGGAGCCCGCGGGGGGCTCGGGGTGGGTTTGGGACCTCCGGGAGGGTGTGGGACCGCGGAGCAGCTCCATGGGGAGGGTTCACGCCAGGATTTTGGGCAACGAGGGTGGAAGATGCTGCCGTGGATCTCTTGTTGTTGCCATGGAAACCTCGATAATTTGATAAAAGTGATGACATCAGTTCTCAGCTCCTGGCCCAGGTGATTCCATGGATTGTCCATCCCTGGGAGTGTCCGAGGCCAGGCCGGACAGGGCTTGGAGCACCCCGGGCTGGTGGAAGGTGTGGGGATTTTCAGGGGGTGGAAAGGGAGGATTTTAGGGTCCCTCCCACCCCCAACCCTTCCGTGACCCCAAGATTCTCCTTCAAGGACACCAGAGCTTCCCTCTCCTGCTCAGGCACCTCAGGGTGAACCCTCCAGACCTTTCCAATAACAATTCATAAGGATCAATAAGATCGGTTCTCAGCTCCAGTCTGCTCACCCTGCTCCGCTCCCCTCCCTGTTCTCTCTGACTTTTTGGAGGTCTCATTTTGGGCCATTTCTGCCTCATTTCTGTCCAGCAGAAATTCAGAAAGCCCTCCCCGGGGTTTTTATCACACGAACCCCCACGGTGGTTGGATTATTCAGCAAATTCCCGGCGAGTTTATCTCCCCCGCCAGCTTTTTCCTCTTCTGTGCACTCGGGGAGGTTCCGTTGTCCACTCCCAGGAGTGTCTGAGGCTGAAATTCCGAGCCAGGATCAGTTCCCGGCTGGAGAAAAACCGGGAAGAAAAACTCCGAAACTCCTGCCCTGGTCTAGACTGAGTGGCGCAGAATTTTTTGAAATGGGAAGTTTCTGAAATAATGAAAACGGCTCGTTCCTCCTTGAATTCTCGTAACCCGAGGTCTGGGGAGGGCAGGGGAGGGAAGGGATGGATCCTGAGGGGTCTGGGACTTTGTCCTGGGCTGCGTCCAAAGGGGTGGGGAAGGGTTGTCCTCCTCTGGAATGGGGAGAGCCCACCTGGAATGGGGAGAGCCCACCTGGAATGGGGAGATCTCACCAGGTCTGCTGCCCCAGGACCATGATCGTGATCCCACCTTGATCCCACCTTGATCTCACCTTGATCCCACCCTCATCCCACCTCCATCTCACCCTCATCCCATCCCACCACCCGTCCATCCCACCTCTGTCCCACCTTCATTCCACCTCCATCCCATGTTCATCCCGGTTTCATTCCTCCTTTATCCCATCTCCGTCTTATCTCCATCCCACCTCCATTCCAACCTTGTTCCACTTTGATCACACCTTCACCCCACCTCCATTTTACCTTCATCCCACCCTCATCTCACCTTTGTTCTACTCTCATCCCACTTTGATCCCACCCTCAGCCCACCTCCATCCTACCTCCATCTTACCTTCATCCCACCCTCATCTCACCCTCATCTCACCTTCACCCTCCGTTCACTCCACCTCCATCTCACCCTCATCACACCTTCTCTCTCCCCAGCGAGCGCCAGCAACACCACAGAGGTGATCGGGGCCGTGGGTGGATCTGTCACCTTCCACAGCCACAACCCAGATAGAAAAGCAGCAGCATGGAACTTTGGGAATATACCCATAGTGACCGTGATATTTGAAGATCCTCCTCGAGCTGTGTTTTTTGGCAACAAATACGAGAGGCGTGTGTCCATCTCCGAGAATGGCAATGCGCTCACCCTCTCCCAGCTGAGCATGGAGGACATTGGGACCTACTCTGTAACCATCAGTGGGACAACTTCCACCTTCATCCTCCAGGTGTACAGTAGGTGTCTTTTAGTGTGGTTTTTTTGGGTTTTACCCTAAAAAAAGGCATTTTCTGACACCTCCGTGTCCCCAGGGGAGCTGCCAGAGCTCATGGTGACCTGCGAGGCCCAGAACTGCTCGGAGGACGGGAGCTGCCGCTTGTCCCTGCGCTGCTCCGCTCCCGGCGCTGGCCTCGGGAACGTCTCCTACGCCTGGAGCAGGGGGAGCCTCCCGTGGGGCGAGGGACCCACGGTGTGGGTGGAGAGATTAGCCCAGGATGAGCTGGAGCCACTGACGTGCACGGCCCGGAACCCTGTGAGCTCCCGGAATGTCACTGTCACCACCCCCGGGGAGCTCTGCGCAGGTGAGAGACATGGAGAGGTGGGAGTGGGGTTGGGATGGGTTGATCCCGATCCCAGGAGAGCCACAGGAAGTTTGGGATTTGGGGTTGGGATGGGCTGATCCAAATTCCAGGAGAGACGTGGGGGGATTGGGATTTGGGGTTGGGATGGGCTGATCCAAATTCCAGGACAGCCATGGGAGCATTGGGGTTTGGGATGGGGTGGGATGGGCTAATCCTGATCCCAATTCCAGGAGAGCCATGGGAAAGTTTGGGATTTGGGGTTTGGGATGGGCTGATCCCAATGCTCTGAGAACCACGCAAAGATTGGGGTTTGGGGTTTGGGATGGGCTGATCCTGATCCCAGGAGAGCCATGGGAACATTGGGGTTGGGATGGGCTGATCCCACTGCCCTGAGTGCCATGGAAGGTTTGGGATTTGGGGTTTGGGTTTTGGGGTTTGGGATGGGTTTATCCCAATGCCCTGAGAGCCACAGAACGTTTGGGATTTGGGGTTTGGGGTTTGGGATGGGCTGATCCTCCTCCCATAAGAACCATAGAAAGTTTGGGATTTGGGATTTGGGATTTGGGGTTTGGGATCTGGGATTTGGGATTTCGGATGGGCCGATCCCGCTCCCAGGCCCCACCTTTCCCCGGAGCGGTGCCTTGGGATCCAAGGGAAGCTGACCCTGTCCCCATTCTCTCCCCCACCAGAAAACGCCACCACTCACCCTCCCGGCCCCGGTGAGCTGCCACCCTGTCTGTGTCCCTGTCCACGTCCGAGTGTCCCCAAGTGTCCGGAGCAGCTTTTCCGTGTCCGGCCGGGGAGGGGATTGGGGATCCTGAGCCCGGCGCCCTCCAGCTGCTCCCAAAATCCTTTCCTGGGAATTTTCAGGCTCTCTGGGACACGCCCTCGGCACCCTGGGGTGGCTTTGTCCCCTGGGGGCTTTAGGGTCTCCTCAGAGTTTGGGGTGGGAGCACCAAATCCATCGGTGCTCATTGTATCTGATCAATCCATAGGAATATCCAATAGATCCATGGAAATATCCCATTGATCCATTAATATCCAATCAATCCATAAAAATATCCCATTGATCCATAGGAATATCCCATTGATCCATGGAAATATCCCATTGATCCATAAATATCCCATTGATCCATAAAAATATCCCATTGATCCACAAAAACATCCCATTGATCCATAGGAATATCCTATTGATCCATGGAAATACCCAATGATCCATTAATATCCTATTGATCCATGGAAATATTCTATTGATCCATAAATATCCCATTAATCAATAGAAATATCCCATCAATCCATAAATATCCCATCGATCCATAAAAATGTCCCATTGATCTATAGAAATATCCCATTGATCCATGGAAATATCCTATTGATCCATAAATATCCCATTGATCCATGGAAATATTCCATTGATCCATAGAAATATTCTATAAATCTATAGAAATATCCCATTAATCCATAGATATCCCATCAATCCATAGGAATATCCCATCGATCCATAGGAATATCCTATAGATCCATAGAAATATCCCATTGATCAATACAAATATCCCATTAATCAGTAGAAATATCCCATTGGTCCATAAATATCCCATTGATCCATGGAAATATCCCATCGATCCATAAATATCCCATAAATCCATGGAAAAATCCTATAGATCCATAGAAATATCCCATCAATCCTTAAAAATACCTCCAGAGGTCCTTTCCAACCCCACAATTGTGGGATTCTGGGATTTTGGGGATTTGGGGATTTTGGGATTGTGGGATTGTCCCTTTGTCCCCGCCCCGGCAGGACTGGGGCATCTCCAGAGGTCCTTTCCGACCCCACAATTGTGGGATTTTGGGATTTGGGGATTTTGGGATTCTGGGATTGTCCCTTCCTCCCCACCCCGGCAGGATTGGGGCATCCCCAGAGGTCCTTTCCAACCCCACAATTGTGGGATTTTGGGGATTCTGGGATTTGGGGATTTTGGGATTCTGGGATTCTCCCGCCGCCGCTTCCGCTCGTCCTCGTCCAGCGCTGCCTCTGCCCCAGCTCGAGCCCTCCTGGAATTTGGGATCGGGGGGATTTGGGACCGATGCCAGGAAAAATCAGATTTTTTGGGATTTTGCCATTGGATCCTTTTCCCTTTCCAGACCCCGTCTCCGGCAGCCAGATCGGGATCGGGGTCGGGATTGGGGTCGCGGTGCTTTTGTCCTTTTTCCTTGTGATCTTCTGGAAATGCAAAGGTGAGGTGATTCCCCACTGGAAAAATGTCAATTTGGGGCATTTTTGTGGCCGATTTGGGGCCAATTTGGGGCTGATTTGGGGTGGATTTGGGGCTGATTTGGGGCCTATTTTGGGCTGATTTGGGGCTGATTTGGGGCCGAATTTGGGGTTCTGCTGATTCGGGGCTAATTTGGGCCAATTTGGGGCCGATTTTGGGCTGATTTGGGGCCGATCTGGGGCCGATTTGCAGGTGGATTTGGGGTTCTGCTGATTTGGGGCCAGTTTGGGGCGGATTTGGGGTTCTGCTGATTTGGGGCCAATTTGGGGCAGATTTGGGGCTGATTTCAGGCCAATTTGGGGCAGCTTTGGGGCCGAATTTGGGCAGATTTGGGGTTCTGTTGATTTGGGGCAAATTTGGGGCCGATTTGGGCCGATTTGGGGCAAATTTGGGGCCAATTTGGAGCCAATTTGGGGCAAATTTGGGGCAAATTTGGGGCAAATTTGGGGCCGATTTGGGGCCAATTTGGTGTTGATTTGGGGTGGATTTGGGGCCGATTTGGGGTCCTGCTGACTCCGTACCTCTTCTCCCCCAGGCTGGAGGAAGTTCCACCTCTCCAAATCCGAGCCTACAAACACAGGTAGGATTTTTGGGGCAATTCCCTGCGCTTTTTCCCAATGGGAACAGCCAGGAAATCACATTTAGGATCGGGAGGGAACCGGAGGGGAAGGAGTCGATCCCAAATTCCCAAAGCCCCATTTTCCCAATTTTTTTCCCCAGAAAACTTCACCCCAAACCACCAGGGAGTGCAGCCTTGGGATCATGAAAAATAGAAGGGAATTTGGGGGAAAAATAAAAGCCGGGAAGAGACGATTCGGGGGGAAAATCTGGGAATTCAACCCCCAAAAAATGGGATTTTAAAGGGTTTAAATCTCCTTTTTTCCCGCTCTGTTCCATGAGCAATGAGGGCATCGCAGGAAGGAGGAAAAAAAAATGGATTTTTTTGGCCAAGAATTTGGGATTTAAGCAAAAAAAAACCCCACCCCACCAAAAAAGAAAAACCCCAAAACCCAAAACCAACAACAAAAAAACCCCAAAAGAAACAAAACAAAACAAAACAAACAACAACAACAACAACAACAACAAAAATTAAAAAAGAGAAAAAAAAATAAATGAAAAAAAAGAAAAAGCGGATTTTCCCTGTCCTTGGTGCTGGAAGCTCATCCCGATCCCAGGGAGAGAGGGATGGGGAGGAATTCTCTCCTCCGGCAGCTCCGAGGGGTTTGGGGTCAGGGTTTCCCCTGATCCCGAACTCCTGAGGTTGGGATTCCCTCCCTGCATCCCAAATTCCCCGAATTCCTGATTTTTTCCCCATTTCAGAGGCCGCAGCTGAGTACGCGACGGTGTACGCCCAGGTGGGCCCCACCCAGCAGGTAAATTGTGGGATTTCCGTCACTTCCGGGGTCCCTGTGGGGCTGGGGACACTTGGGGACACTGTGGGGACACCGTGGGGACAGCGGGACAACCCCCGGAGAATCCCAGAGAATCCCAAAATCCCAGAGTCCCAAAATCCCAAAATCCCAGAACTGTGGGATTGAAAAGGACTTCTGGAGATGTCCCAATCCTGCCAGGGCAGAGATCACTTTTCCATCACGGAGGGGCCTTTGGATTTGGGATCTTTGCATTTGGGATCTTTGGATTTGGGATCTCTTTTCCCTCATGGAGGGATCTCTGGATTTGGGACCTTTGGATTTGGGACCTTTGGGTTTGAGATTTCTTTCCCATCATGGAGGGATCTCTGGATCTGGGATCTCTTTTCCTCCATCATGGAGGGACTTTTAGATTTGGGATCTCTGGATTTGGGATCTCTTTTCCATCATGGAGGGACCTTTGGATTTGGGATATTTTTTCCACCTCGGACAGAGCTTTGTACTTGGGATCTTTGCATTTGGGATATCTTTTCCTCCATCATGGAGGGACCTTTGGATTTAGGATCTCTGGGTTTGGGATCTTTGGATTTGGGACCTTTGGTTTTGGGATCTCTTTTCCATCATGGAGGGACCTTTGGATTTGGGATCTCTGGATTTGGGAACTCCGGATTTGGGAACTCTTTTCCAACATGGAAGGACCTTTGGATTTGGGAGGACCTCTGAATTTAGGACCTTTGGATTTGGGATCTCTTTCCCATCATGGACGGAGCTTTGGATTTGTGATATTTTTTCAGTCATGGAGGGTTCTCTGGATTTGGGATCTCTGAATTTGGGATCTTTGGATTTGGGATAACTTTTCCCTCATGGAGGGATCTCTGGATTTGGGACCTCTGGATTTGGGATCTCTGGATTTGGGATCTCCGGATTTGGGATCTCTTTCCCAAGGCCAAGCCCTAACCCGTTCCTAACCCTTTTCTCCCCAGGGTGTCCCTAACGGAATTCCTGCCGCGACTCCGGCCGAGGATTCCTCCAAAACGATCTACTCCCTGGTCAAGCGTCCGGAGGGGGTGAGTTCAGTGACCCTGGGGGGTTCGGGACAGGGACAGAGAGGCCCAGAGCCCCAAACCCGACCCCAAACCTGACCCCAAACCCAAACCTGACCCCAAACCCCAAACCCAAACCTGACCCCAAACCCAAACCTGACTCCAAACCCAAACCCAAACCAAACCCAAACCCAATCCTGACCCCAAACCCAAACCTGACCCCAAACCTGACCCCAAACCCAAACCTGACCCCAAAGCCAAACCCGACCCCAAACCCAAACTCGACCCCAAACCCGAACCAAACCCAAACCTGACCCCAAACCTGACCCCAAACCCGACCCCAAACCCAAACTCGACCCCAAACCCAAACCTGACCCCAAACCCAAACCCAAACCTAAACCAAACCCAAACCCAATCCTGACCCCAAACCCAAACCTGACCCCAAACCCAAACCTGACCCCAAACCCAAACCCTGACCCCAAACCCAAACCTGACCCCAAACCCAAACCCTGACCCCAAACCCAAACCCAAACCAAACCCAAACCCAATCCTGACCCCAAACCCAAACCTGACCCCAAACCCGACCCCAAACCCAAACCCAAACCTGACCCCAAACCTGACCCCAAACCCAAACTGACCCCAAACCCAAACCCCAATCCCTCCGCGGATGGGCTCGGCTCCCACGATCCCAAACCGAGCTCGTGTCCCTTTCTCTGCAGGCGGCTGATGGGAGGACGGAAAACTCCGCATCGGGCGTCCTGGAGCTGGTGTAAAGGACCTGGAACTGGTTTAAAGGGCCTGGGACTGGTTTAAAGGGTCCAGAACTGGTTTGGGAGGACCTGGAACTGGTTTAAAGGGCCTGGGACTGGTTTAAAGAGTCTGGACCCAGTTTAAAACGACCTGGAGTCGTTTCAAAGAATCTGGAGCTGATTTAAAGGACCTGGAACTAATTTAGAAGGACCTGAAACTGATTTAAAGGGTCTGGAACTGGTTTAGAAGAATCCAGAGTTATTTTAAAGGACCTGGAACTGGTTTAGAAGAACCCGGACTTGTTTTAAAGCACCTGGAACTGGTGTCAAGGACCTAGAACTGATTTAGAAGGACCTAAATGGATTTAAATGACCCAAAACTGGTTTAAAGAACCTGGAACTGTTTTAAAGAGTCAGAACGAGGTTTAGAAGGGCCTGGAGTTGTTTTAAAGGACCTGGAACTGATTTAAAGAGTCTGGAGTTGGTTAAAATGGTCTGGAAATTATCAAGTTTTCAGTTTCTCACTCTGGTTGGAAACAAGAACCAAAAATAACCTCAGGAATTCGATGTGGAAAACACCTTTTTTATGGAATTCTCTCCGGATTTTTTTGTGAACTATTTTTTTTTTTTTTTTTTGTTCTGCTGCATTTTGAATGTTACAAAATTTCTGTTTCTCACTTTGGTTGGAAACAAGAACCGAAAATAACCTCAGGAATTCGATGTGGAAAATCAATTTTTTAATGGAATTCTCTCCGGATTTTTTTGTAAATTATTCTTTCTCTGTTCTGCTGCATTTTGAAAGTTACAAAATTTCTGTTACTCACTTTGGTTGGAAACAACCAAAAATAACCTCAGGAATTCAATGTGGAAAATCCATTTTTTAACGGAATTATCTCTGGATTTTTTTGCAAAGTAATTTTTATTCTTTTTGTTCTGCTGCATTTTGAAAGTCACAAACCTTCTGTTTCTCACTTCGACTAAAAACAAGACCCAAAAATATCCGCTGTAATTCGATGTGGAAACCCCATTTTTAATGGAATTCTCTCCGGATTTTTTTGTGAACTAATTTTTTTTTGTTGTTCTGCTGCATTTTGAAAGTTACAAAATTTCTGTTACTCACTTTGGTTGGAAACAACCAAAAATAACCTCAGGAATTCAATGTGGAAAATCCATTTTTTAACGGAATTCTCTCTGGATTTTTTTGCAAAGTAATTTTTATTCTTTTTGTTCTGCTGCATTTTGAAAGTCACAAACCTTCAGCTTCTCGCTCCGATTAAAATCACGAACCAGAAATAACGGCAGGAAGCCGAAGGAGGAAGCGCCAGAACCTTCCCCCATCGCACCGAGAGCTGCGGTTTCGACACCTGCTCCCCTCCCCCACCCCCGGAACCTCCCAAAATCTGCTGCACCTCCCCCCCACCCCCCCCCCCCAAAAAAAAAAAAAAAAAAAAATTCAGCCCCAGAGATCCCTGCAGGGCTGGGATTTGGGGTCCGGGATCCGGGATTTGGGATGAGTTTGGGATTTGGGATGAGTTTGAGATTGGGGATTCAGGATTTGGGATGGGTTTTGGGATTTGGGATTCAGGATTTGGGATAAGTTTGGGATTTGGGATTTGGGATTTGGGATTTGGAATCTGGAATTCGGGATTTGGGATTTGGGATTCAGGATTTGGGATGAGTTTGGGATTTGGGATCCGGGATTTGGGATTTGGGATGAGTCTGAGGGCAAACAGGGCACGAAATGCGAATTTGCTCTGTTCGGGTGTGGGGTTTTGATTTTGGGTGAGGGATCTGTGCGGTGCTGCTGGAGCTGGGTGAGTTCCCGGCGGGAGTCTGGGAATTCCAGCGGGAATCTCGGTGGGAATCTCGGCAGGAATCCCTGCAGGAATTTGGGAATCCCAGTGGGAATCCCAGCAGGAAACTCGGCAGGAATCCCTGCAGAAATCCAGGAAATTCCAGCAGGAATCTTGGCAGGAATCTCAGCAGGAATTTGGGAATCCCTGCAGGAATCCGGACAGGAATCCCTGCAGGAATCTGGGCAGGAATCCCAGCAGGAATTTGGGAATCCCTGCAGAAATCCATCCCAAATCCCCAAATCCCCAAATCCATCCCAAATCCATCTCAAATCCCCATTCCCTGCTCCCCAAACCCATCCCAAATCCCCGAATCCATCCGGAAATGGCGGCGGATCGCCAAAAACACAAATCGGCCTCGATTTTCCGAGGCGGCGGCTCCCGGGAATTCTGCTCTTTGTCTGCGCCGCGGTGAATTATTCAGGGACGGAACCGGAGCTGCCTTTGAAGTTCCTGGCTCCGGGAAACACCGGAATAAAAATTCCAGGCGCATCCCAGCTCCGTTCCTGGCTGAAAATAATGTATTTTTTTTTTAGGATAAGAACAGCCTTTTTATGGAATAATTTGTATTTCCCCTGTGCTTTCCCCTGTGGTTTTTTTTTTAACGCCTCGGATCAATTAAAAGCGACTCTGTTATTTTTTTTTAACAGGGATTTGTTCTGAGTTTGTCCTTGGAAATGCAATCCTCATCTTGGATTGGGATTTTAATGACCCCAGGGATTGTCCTGGAGGGATTTGGGGTTGGTGGCTCTGGGGATTTTCCTGAAGGGATTTGGGCCATTGGTTCCTCTGTGGATTTGGGGTTGGAACAGCTCCGGGGATTGTCCTGGAGGGATTTGGGGCATCAGTTCCTCCTTGGATTTGGGGTTGGTGACTCCAGGGATTTTCCTGAAGGGATTTGGGGCATCAGTTCCTCCTTGGATTGGGATTTGAACAACCCCAGGGATTGTCCTGGATGGATTTGGGGTTGGTGGCTCCGGGGATTTTCCTGAAGGGATTTGGGGATCGGTTCCTCCTTGGATTTGGGTTGGTGACTCCAAGGATTGTCCTGAAGGAATTTGGGGTGTCAGTTCCTCTTTGGATTGGGATTTGAACAACCCCAGGGATTTTCCTGGAGAGATTTGGGAAGTGCTGGAGCTTCTCCCTCTCCTTGCCCAGACCTCCAATAATTCCGTGGGGTGGAGAAACGAATCTGGGATGGAGAAAGGTCTCCATGGGATGGATAAACGAATCCATGGGATGGAAAAATAATTCCATGGGGTGGAGAAATGAACCCTGGGGTGGAGAAATGAACCCCTGGGGTGGAGAAATGAACCCTGGGGTGGAGAAAGGCCTCCGGGGGCCGAATTTTTCCGTTCCTCCCACGCTTTCAACACCTTGTGCCCCAACCGAGGCCTCCTCGGTGAGAAGAGGAAGGAAGAGGCTGAGGAGGGCCGGGGGGGGGGGTGGGGGCGGGGCAGAGCGGGATGGGGCCGGGGGGCGTTGGGGCCTTGTGCCTCGCCCTGCTCTGCTGTGGGGCCGGTCAGTGGGGCTGGGCTGTGGGGCTGGGGCTGGGGCCGGGGGGCTCCGGTGTGGGGCTGGGGCCGGTCAGTGGGGCTGGGCTGTGGGGCTGGGGCTGGGGTATGGGGCTGGGGCTGGGGTATGGGACTGGGGCTGGGGTATGGGGCTGGGGCTGGTCAGTGGGGCTGGGGCTGGTCAGTGGGGCTGGGGCCTGTCAGTGGGGCTGGGCTGTGGGGCTGGGGCTGGGGAGTGGGGCTGGGGCTGGGGTATGGGGCTGGGGCTGGCGTGTGGGGCTGGGGCCGGTCAGTGGGGCTGGGCTGTGGGGCTGGGCTGTGGGGCTGGGGCTGGGGCTGGGGTATGGGACTGGAGCTGGCGTGTGGAGCTGGGGCTGGACAGTGGGGCTGGGGAGTGGGGCTGGGCTGTGGGGCTGGGCTGTGGGGCTGGGGCCGGTCAGTGGGGCTGGGCTGTGGGGCTGGGCTGTGGGGCTGGGGCTGGCGTGTGGGGCTGGGGCCGGGGAGTGGGACTGGGATGTGGGGCTGGGCTGTGGGGCTGGGGCTGGGGCCGGTCAGTGGGGCTGGGCTGTGGGGCTGGGGTATGGGACTGGGGCTGGCGTGTGGGGCTGGGGCTGGTCAGTGGGGCTGGGGAGTGGGGCCAGGGTGTGGGGATGTGGGGCTGGGCTGTGGGGCTGGTGAGTGGGGCTGGGGCCGGTCAGTGGGGCTGGGCTGTGGGGCTGGGCTGTGGGACTGGGGCTGGGATGTGGAGCTGGGGCTGGTCAGTGGGGCTGGGGAGTGGGGCCGGGGGGCTTTGGGACCTTGTGCCTCCCCCTGCTCTGCTGTGGGGATGGTCAGTGGGGCTGGGCTGTGGGGCTGGGGCTGGGCTGTGGGGCTGGGGCTGGTCAGTGGGGCTGGGGCCGGTCAGTGGGGCTGGGCTGTGGGGCTGGGCTGTGGGGCTGGTCAGTGGGGCTGGGCTGTGGGGCTGGGCTGTGGGGCTGGGGGGCTTTGGGACCTTGTGCCTCCCCCTGCTCTGCTGTGGGGCTGGTCAGTGGGGCTGGGGCTGGTGAGTGGGGCTGGGCTGTGGGGCTGGTCAGTGGGGCTCGGCTGTGGGGCTGGGGCTGGGCTGTGGGGCTGGTGAGTGGGGCTGGGGGGCTGGGGGGGCTCGGGTGTGGGGCTGGGGCCGGGGAGTGGGGCCGGGGGTCTTTGGGACCTTCTGCCTCTGCTGTGGGGCTGGGCTGTGGGGCTGGGGGGGCTCGGGTGTGGGGCTGGGCCCGGGAGGAGGAGGAGGAGGAAGAGGAAGAGCAAGACGAGGAGGAGGAGGTGGAGGAGAAGGAAGACAAGGACAAGGAGGAGGAGGAGAATGAGGAGGAGGAGGAGGGAGGAGGAAGAGGACGGAGAGGACAAGGAAGAGAAGGATGAGGATGAGGAGGGAGGACAAGGAGGAGGAGGAGGAAGAGGAGGAAGACGAGGAGAAGGATGAGGAAGAAGAGGAAGAGGAAGAGGAGGAGGAGGTGGAGGAGGAGGAGAATGAGGAGGAGGAGGACAAAGAACAGGAGGACAAGGAAGAGGAGGATGAGGATGAAGGGAGGGAGGAGGAAGATGAGGAAGAGGAGGACAAGGAGGGAGGAGAAAGAGGATGAGGATGAGGAGGAGGACAAGGAAGAGGAGGGAGGAGAAGGAGGAGGAGGAGGAGGATGAGGACGAGAAGGGAGGAGGACAAGGAAGAGGAAGAGGAGGACAAGGAGGACGAGGAGAAGGAGGACGAGGACGACAAGGATAGGAAGGAGGAGGAAGATGAGAAGGAGGAAGAGGAAGAGGAAGACAAGGAGAAGGAGGGCAAGGAGAAGAATGAGGAGGAGGAGAAGAAGGAGGAAGAGGAGGATGAGGAGGAGGAGGACGAGGATAAGGAGGGAGGAGGAGTATGAGGAAGAGGAGGAGAAGGAAGGAGGAGGAAGAGGACAAGGAGGAGGAAGAGGACAAGGAGGAGGAAGAGGAGGAGGAGGATGAGGATGAGGACGAGAAGGGAGGACAACGAGGAAGAGGAGGATGAGAATGAGGAGGGAGGAGGAAGAAGAGGAAGAGGAGGAGAAGGAGGAGGACAAGGAAGAGGAGGGAGGAGAAGGAGGATGAAGAGGAGGAGGACGAGGATGAGGAGGGAGGAGGAGGACGATGAAGAAGCAGAGGAAGAGGAGGACGAAGACAAGGAGGACGAGGAGAAGGAAGAGGGGGAAGAGGATGAAGAGGGAGGAGGAGGATGAGGAGGGAGGAGGAGGAGGAAGAGGAGAAGGATGAGGAGGAGGAGGTTCAGGAATGGACAAATCTCACTCCCAGCTCTCCAAGAAGCAGAGCCGGGCAGTGGCGATGGCGATGGCAATGGCACTGGGATTGGGATTGGGATTGGGATTGGGATTGGGAACGTCACCGAGGACATCGCGGAGGGGACAGCAGAGCCCACCACGGCCACCAGCGGGGACAGGGACACGGTGACAGCGGCGCCGGGGGCCACCACGAGCCCCACCGGGGGCAGGGACCTCGCGGTGACACCGGCGGGGAACCGAACCCGTGAGTCCATGGGAAATGTCAATCCTGGGGGATTTGTCACCATCCCTGGGGATTTGTCACCATCCTGGTGGGATTTGTCACCCTCCCGAGGAGGTGGCACCATCCCGGGGGATTTGTCACCATCCCGGGGGATTTGTCACCATCTTGGTGGGATTTGTCACCCTCCCGAGGAGGTGGCACCATCCCGGGGGATTTGTCACCCTCCCGAGGAGGTGGCACCATCCCTGGGGATTTGTCACCATCCTGGTGGGATTTGTCACCATCCTGGTGGGATTTGTCACCATCTTGGGGCGATTTGTCACCATCCCGAGGAGGTGGCACCATCCCTGGGGGAATTTGTCACCATCTTGGGGGAATTTGTCACTGTCCCGGGGGATTTGTCACCCTGTATTTTATTTTATTGGGGTATCTATTTTATTTTGTTGGGGTATTTTATTTTATTGGGGTATATTTTTTATACTTTTTATTTTAAGGAGATATTTTATTTTATTTTATTTTATTTTATTTTATTTTATTTTATTTTATTTTATTTTATTTTATTTGGGTATTTTATTTTCCTGGGGTATTTTTAATATTTTTTAAGGGAATATTTTATTTTTTTGGGTTATTTAATTTTATTGGGGTTTTTTTAATACTTTTTATTTTAAGGAGATATTTTATTTTATTTGGGTATTTTATTTTACTGGGGTATCTATTTTATTTTATTGGGGTATTTAATTTTATTGGGGTATTTTTTATACTTCTTTTTTAAAGGAGATATTTTATTTTATTGGGGTATTTTACTTATTGGGGTATCTATTTTATTTTATTGGGATATTTTATTTTATTGGGGTATATTATTTTATTGGGATATCTATTTTATTTTATTGGTGTATTTTGTTTCCCTGGGGTATTTTCCTGGGATATTTTATTTCACTGGGGTATTTTTAATACCAGGGTATTTTATTTTACCGGAAAATATTTTATTTCATTGGGGTATTTTATTTTACTGGAAAATACTTTGTTTTATTGATGTATTTTTAACACTGGGATATTTTATTGGGGTATTTTTTATATTGGGATATTTTATTTTATTGCTCTATTTTTAACACTGGGATATTTTATTGGGATTCTTTTTTATATTGGGATATTTTATTTTAATGCTCTATTTTTAACACTGGGATATTTTACTGGGATTCTTTTTTATATTGGGATATTTTATTTTATTGCCGTATTTTTAATACTAGGATATTTTACTGGGGTTCTTTTTTATATTGAGATATTTTATTTTAATGCCATATTTTTAACACTGAGGCATTTTATTTTAATGCCATATTTTTAACACCGGGATATTTTATTTTATTGCCGTATTTTTAATGCTGGGCTATTTTATTTTTTTCTCCCCATTTTTCCCGTTTTCCCGCAGGAATCTCCACGGGAATCCCATTCCGGTTCTGGTCCCCCGCGCTCTTCGTGGCGCTGGCGCTGCTCGCGCTCTTCGTCGCCTACCGCCGGAAAAAGGGCAAAGGTCAGATCCCAAAAAACCCCAAAACTGCCAGAAATTCCCAAAAATATCCAGAGGTCACCACCCCAAAAAATCCAGAAATCACAACCTCAAAAGATTCAGAAATTACCCAAAATATCCAGAAATCACGACCCCAAAAGATTCAGAAATTACCCAAAATATTCAGAGGTCACAGCCCAAAAAATCCAGAAATCACAACCCCAAAAGATCCAGAAATGCCCAAAAAATATCCAGAGGTCACAGCCCCTAAAAAATTAAAAATTCACAACTCCAAAAGATCCAGAAATTCCCCAAAATATCCAGAGGTCACCACCCCAAAAAAATCCAGAAATCACAACCCCAAAAGATTCCGAAATTACCCAAAATATCCAGAAATCACAACCCCAAAATTTCCAGAAATCACGACCCCAAAAGATTCAGAAATGCCCCAAAATATCCAGAGGTCACCACCCCATAAAAACCCAGAAATCACAACCCCAAAATTTCCAGAAATCACAACCCCAAAATTTCCAGAGGCCACAACCCCAAAAGATCCAGAAATGCCCCCAAATATCCAGAGGCCACAGCCCAAAAATATCCAGAAATTCCCAAAAATATCCAGAGGTCACCACCCCAAAAAATGCAGAAATCACAACCCCAAAAGATCCAGAAATTCCCCAAAATATCCAGAGGTCACAGCCCCAAAAAATAAAAAAATCACGACCCCAAAAGATCCAGAAATGCCCCCAATTTGGGGTTTTCCCAATGGGATTTCCCAAGGTTTTGGGGTTTTTCCCAATGGGATTTTCCAAGGTTTTTCCCCATGGGATTTCCCAAGGTTTTTCCAAGGTTTTTCCAATGGGATTTTCCGGGGTTTTTCCCAATGGGACTTCCCAAGGTTTTGGGGTTTTTCCCAATGGGATTTTCCGGGGTTTTCCCAATGGGATTTCCCTAGGTTTTGGGGTTTTCCCATGGGATTTTCCAAGGTTTTGGGGTTTTTCCCCGTGGGATTTCCCAAGGTTTTGGGGTTTTTCCAATGGGATTTTCCAAGGTTTTTCCAATGGGATTTCCCAAGGTTTTTCCCAATGGGATTTTCCGGGGTTTTTCCCAATGGGATTTCCCAAGGTTTTGGGGTTTTTCCCAATGGGATTTTCCAAGGTTTTGGGGCTTTTCCAATGGGATTTTCCAAGGTTTTTCCCAATGGGATTTTCCAAAGGTTTTGGGTTTTTTCAATGGGATTTTCCGGGGTTTTTCCCAATGGGATTTCCCAAAGGTTTTGGGGTTTTCCCATGGGATTTTCCCAAGTTTTTGGTCTCTCCGGTCACAGGGATTCGGAACGGGGCCGTGAGCGGCAGCGACTCCTCAGGTGAGCTGGGGTTAATGGGGGATTTATTTTATTGGGATTTTTATATTTTATTGGGGTATTTATTTTATTGGGATATTTTATTGGGGTATTTATTTTATTGAGATATTTTATTTTATTTTATTGGGGTATCTATTTTATTGGGGTATTGTATTTTATTGGGATATTTTATTTTACTGGGGTATGTATTTTATTTTATTGCGGTATTTTATTGGGGTAACTATTTTATTTTATTTTATTTTATTTTATTTTATTTTATTTTATTTTATTTTATTTTATTGAGGTATCTATTTTATTTTATTGGGATTTTTTTGGGGGGGTATCTATTTTATTGGGATGTTTTATTTTTTGGGGTATCTATTTTATTTTATTTTATTGCATTGGGGTATCTATTTTATTTTATTGGGGTATTGTATTTTATTGGGGTATCTCTTTAATTTTATTGGGAGATTTTTTTTGGGTATTTTATTTTATTGGGGTATTGTATTTTATTGGGATATTTTATTTTACTGGGGTATGTATTTTATTTTATTGTGATATTTTATTGTGGCAACTATTTTATTTTTTGGGGGTATTTTATTTTATTGGGGTATTCATTTTATTTTATTGGGATATTTAATTTTATTACGGTATCCATTTTATTTTATTGGGATATTTTATTGTATTGGGAATCTACTTTATTTTATTGAGGTATCTGTTATATTTTATTTTATTGTATTGGGGTACCTACTTTATTTTATTTTATTTTATTTTATTTTATTTTATTTTATTTTATTTTATTTTATTTTATTGGGGTATCTTTTATTTTATTGGGGTATTTATTTAATTGAGATATTTAATTTTATTGGAGTAACTATTTTATTTCATTGGGGTATTGTATTTTATTGGGATATTTTATTTTACTGGGGTATGTATTTTATTTTATTGGGATATTTTATTTTATTGGGGTATTTTATTTTATTTTATTGGGTTTTTTATTTTTTGGGGGATCTATTTTATTTTATTGGGGTATTGTATTTTATTGGGATATTTTATTTTTTGGGTGTCTATTTTATTTTCTTGGAGTATTTTATTTTATGGGGTATTTTCTTTTCTTTTCTTTTCTTTTCTTTTCTTTTCTTTTCTTTTCTTTTCTTTTCTTTATTTTATTTTATTTTATTTTATTTTGGTATCTATTTTATTTTATCGGAGTATTTTATTTTTTAGGATATCAATTTTATTTTACCGGGATATTTTACTTTCCTGGGATGTTGTGTTTTACTCGCCATGATGGGAATGGGATTGGGACGATCCCAAAATCCCAAAATCCCAAAATCCATAAATTCCCCTCCCTCTCCCGCAGATTTGGGAGCTCTGGTCCAGCCCCCGATCCACGACCTCACCCCGAAATTCCCAACCCCGCAGGTGGGAAAAATTCCCGGGAAATTGGGGAAATTCCCAAACCCCACCCACCCCCGTGCCTCAGTTTCCCCAAAAAATCCCCAAAAAAATCCCACCCTGGAATTCCATGGAATTCCCGCCCCCCTTTATTTTATTTTATTTTTTTTTTTTTCCCCAGGAGGATCCCGAGCCCCCCCCGGGCGCGGACCGCAGGGAGAGCACCCTCGGCCCGCCGGACCCCGCCCCCACCCCGGTATTTTCCCGGGAAAAAAGGGGAGAATTCCCGGGAAAAATGGGAATTCTGGGAAAAAAGGGAATTCTGGGAAAAAGGGAAAATTCCCGGGAAAAAGGGAATTCTGGGAAAAAGGCGGAGAAAGGGGAAATTTTTGGGGAAAAAGCGAAATTCTTGGGAAGAAGGGAATTCTTGGGAAAAAGCAAAATTCTTGGGAAAAAGGGAAAATCTTGGGATAAAGCGAATTCCTGGGGAAAAGGGGAATTCCCGGGAAGAAGGGGGGAAAACGGGGAAATTTTTGGGGAAAAAGAGGAAATTCTTGGGATGAGGGGGAATTTCTGGGAAAAAGAGAAATTAATGGGGTAAAGGGACAGTTCCCGGGGAAAAGGGAAATTCCTGGGAAAAAGGGGAAAAGGAAAATTCTTGGGATAAAGGAGAATTCCTGGGAAAAAAGGGAATTCTGGGGAAAAGGGAATTCCTCGGAAAAAGGGACAATTTTTGGGATAAAGGGACAATTTTTGGGAAAAAGGGAATTCCAATCCCGATTTTCCTCCCCCCCAGCTGGACTCGCCCCCGGGAGGCTCCTGAGGGTCCCTGGCGTGAGGAACAGCCCAAGAAATTTGGGATTTTATCCCAAAAAAAGCCTCGGAATTTCTCCGCCGGGAATTTCTCAGCCCCAAAAATCCCAAAATCCTCGTCCCCACAAACCCCAAACTCTTCTCCCCGCGGCTCCCCTGAGCCAAAATAAATTAAAAAAAAAAAAAAAAAGTCAAAACGAGTTTATTTTATTTTTTTAAAAAATTGTACAATTTTAGTTCCTCTATGAAAAAAAACAAACCAAAAAACCAAAATAAAATTAGAAAAAAAAAAACAACCGAACACCAACGGAAAAAAAAATTCCTACCACTGCCGGAAGGCTCCGATCCACTGCCAAAAACCGGGAAAAATCCAAGCTTTTTTTTCTTTTTTATATATTAAAAACCATTAATTTTACATTTTACAACTTTCTACAGGCATGCACAAAGGTCTCGGCTCTGCGGGAAAACAAAAAATCCAAACCCAACCCCAAAAACGGAACCGAAAAAGAGATTTTTTAATCTCCCAAAATTCCCGGAAAATCCCTCCCTCCCCGGGGGTGATCCATCCGTGGGTTTTTTCTGAGGAAAATGCCCCAAAATTGAAGGATTTGGGGAAAAAATTCCGATCCTTCGGCCCCAAAAATGTTGGGAGGGGTGAAATTCCCGAAAAAATGGGGATTTTCTGGGATTTGGGATGGATTCCCCATGGGCCTTCCCCCGGCCCCAAATTCGCCCTTTTTAGTGCTTTTTTAGGATAAAATCGCCCCAAAATCCGACCCCAAAATTCCTCCCCGGGATGAAATTCGGAACTTCCGACCCCGCGAGGGATGGAGGCGGAATCTGGGAAAAAAATGGGGAAAAATTGGGGCGAAAGTGGAGGAAAAATGGGGAAAAAATGGTGGAAAAATGGGGAAAAATGGGGGGGAAATGGGGGAAAATATGGGGAAAAAATGGGGGGAAAAATGGGGAAAAAATTGGGGAAAAATCGGGCCAAAAATGGGAAAAAATTCCAAATCGATCCGTGAGGTATTTATGACCTTAAAAAAAAAAAAGGGAGAAGGTAAAAAAAAAAAAAAAGAGGTTTTTGTATCCCGATCCCCTCAGGAGCAGCAAAATCCACGGAAAAGAAGAAAAAAAAACCCAAACCCAACCCTTGGCTTCTCCAAAAAAACCCAAAACCCAATTTCCACTCGTTCTTCCTAAAAAAAAAAATAAAAAAAAACCACAGGAGATTTTCCATCAGATCCCGGAGGTGATCCCAAAATCCTTGACACCCATCCCAAAAAAAAATTAAATAAAATTCCATTGGGATGAGAATTCCATGGGAATTTTTCCATCAGATCCTGGAGGTGATCCCAAAATCCTTTGCCCCCAATCCCAAAAAAAAAAAAAATTTAAAAAATTCCTCAGGATGAGAATTCCGCAGGAATTTTTCCGTCGGATCCCGGAGGTGATCCCAAAATCCTTCGCCCCCACATCCCAAAAAAAAAAAAAAAAAATTTAAAAGAATTCCGTGGGATGAAAAGTCCGGTGGGGTTCAAGGCCAGAGCCCCCAAAACCACGGGAATGTTTCCGTCGGATCCCAGAGGTGATCCCAAAATCCTTTTGCCCCAATCCCAAAAATAAAATTAAATAAAATTCCGTCGGGATGAGAATTCCACGGGAATTTTTCCGTCGGATCCCAGAGGTAATCCCAAAATCCTTTTGCCCCAATCCCCCAAAAAAAAAAAATAAAATTCCTGTCAGGATGAAAATTCCACAGGAATTTTTCCGTCGGATCCTGGAGGTGATCCCAAAATCCTTCACCCCAATCCCCAAAAAAAAAAAAATTTAAAAGAAATCCGTGGGATGAAAAGTCCGCTGGGGTTTAAGGCCAGAGCCCCCAAAACCACGGGAATTTTTCCATCGGATCCTGGCGGTGATCCCTAAATCCTTTTGCCCAAATCCCAAAAAAAAAAAAAAAAAAATTAAAAAAAATTCCGTCGGGATGAGAATTCCACGGGAATTTTTCCGTCGGATCCCAGAGGTAATCCCAAAATCCTTCGCCCCCATCCCCCAAAAAATAAAAAATAAAATTCCTGTCAGGATGAAAATTCCGCAGGAATTTTTCCGTCGGATCCCGGAGGTGATCCCAAAATCCTTCACCCCAATCCCCAAAAAAAAAAAAAATTTTTAAAAATTCCGTGGGATGAAAGGTCCGCTGGGGTTTAAGGCCAGAGCCCCCCAAAACTGCGGGAATTTTTCTGTCGGATCCCGGAGGTGATCCCAAAATCCTTTTGCCCCAATCCCAAAAAAAAAAAAAATTTAAAGAAATTCCGTGGGATGAAAAGTCCGCTGGGGTTTAAGGCCAGAGCCAGGACAATTGTCCAGGAGGGAGCGCCAGGCCCGAGGGACCCCGAGCTGCTCCCAGACGCTGGTGAAGGAGGAAATTCGGGAATTCCTGGGATTTGGGAATTCCTGGATTTGGGAATTCTTGGAATTCGGGAATTCCTGGAATTTGGGAATTCCTGGAGTCGTCAGGGAGTTGGGAGTTCTTGGAATTCGGGAATTCCTGGAATTATTAGGGAGTTGGGAATTCCTGGGGTTCAGAATTCGGGAATTCCTGGAATCGTCAGGGAGTTGGGAATTGTTGGAATTTGGGAATTTCTGGAATTTGGAATTCAGGAATTCTCGGGATTCGGAATTCGGGAATTCCTGGAATCATCAGGGAATTGGGAATTGTCGGAATTTGGGAATTTCTGAAATTCGGAATTTGGGAATTTCTGGAATTCGGAATTTGGGAATTCCTGGGGTTCAGAATTCGGGAATTCCTGGAATCGTCAGGGAGTTGGGAATTTTCAGAATTTGGGAATTCCTGGAGTTCTTAGGGAGTTGGGAATTCCTGGGGTTCGGAATTCGGGAATTCCTGGAATCGTCAGGGAGTTGGGAATTGTCGGAATTAGCCCTTGAGTTGCGGCACGGCCGTGCCGGGGGAGACTCTCCGGAGGAGCCAAATTCGGATCTTTGTCGCCAGAGGAGCCAAATTCAGACCCAGAGGGAGCCGGAGGAGCCAAATTCGGATCTTTGGAGCTGGATGGGATCTGGAGGAGCCAAATTCAGAGCTGGAGGGACCCAGAGGAGCCAAATTTGGAACTTCGGAGCTGGAGGAGCCAAATTTGGAGCTGGAGGTGTCTGGAGAAGCCAAATTTGGAGGTGGAGTGATCTGGAAGAGCCAAATTTGGAGGTGGAGTGATCCGGAAGAGCCAAATTTGGAGCTGGAGGTGTCTGGAAGTGACAAATTTGGAGCTTCAGAGCCAGAGGAGCCAAATTTGGACGTGCAGAGACCTGGAGGAGCCAAATTTGGACCTGCAGGGATCTGGAAGAGCCAAATTTGGAGGTGGAGTGATCCAGAGGAGCCAAATTTGGATCTTTGGAGCCGAATTTGGAACTTCAGAGCTGGAGAGATCCAGAGGAGCCAAATTCAGAGCCAGGGTGACCTGGAGGAGCCAAATTCAGATCTTTGGAGCCGGATGGGATCCAGAGGAGCCAAATTCGGAGCCAGAGGGACCCAGAGGAGCAAAATTCGGAGCCAGAGGAGCAAAATTTGGATCTTTGTCAGGAGATGGGATCCGGGAGAGCCAAATTTGAAGCCAGAGGGATCCAGAAGAGCCAAATCTGGACCTGGATGGATCCAGAAGATCCAAATTCGGATCCAAAGGGATCAGGAGGAGCCAAATCTGGACTCAGGGAGATCCAGAGGAGCCAAATTTGAAGCCAGGGAGATCCAGAGGAGCGAAATCTGGACCCGGAGGGATCCGGGAAGATCCAAATTCGGATCCAGAGGGATTGAGAGGAGCCCAATCCGGACCCGGATGGATCCAGAAGATCCAAATTCAGACCCAGAGGGATTCGGAGGAGCCAAATTCGGATTCAGAGGAGCCAAATTCGGACTCAGATGATCCAGAGGAGCCAAATTCAGACCCGGATGGATCCAGAAGATCCAAATTCAGATCCAGAGGGATCCAGAAGAACCAAATCTGGACCCGGAGGGATTTGGAGGAGCCACATTCGGACTCAGATGATCCAGAGGAGCCCAATGTGGACCTGGATGGATCCAGAAGATCCAAATTCAGACCCAGAGGGATTCGGAGGAGCCAAATTCAGATTCAGAGGAGCCAAATTCAGACTCAGATGATCCAGAGGAGCCCAATCTGGACCCGGATGGATCCAGAAGATCCAAACTCGGATCCGGAGGGATCCAGAAGAACCCAACCCCAGCCCTCCCCCCGGGCAAGGTCCGTCCCTCACACCGACGTCTCCGACTGCAGCCTCATGATGAACTTGTGCGATTTGGGGTCCACGAACTCCTCGGAGAGCTTGAAGAAAGGAATCTTCTTGGCCGACACCACCAGGCTGAAGTCCTGGCGCTTGAGCACGAAGACGGCGCCGTCGCGGAGGCCGCTGGTCACCGGCTCCTCGCTCAGCAGCGTCCACTGCTTGGCCAGCCAGCGCTCGCGGTGGTACTGGATGGTGGGGCCGGCCGTCAGGTAGCGCTCCAGGAACGCCTGGGGACAAACGGGGGGTGGGGGGAAAAAAAATTGGGAATGGCATTCCGAAATTTTTTTTTTTTTTTTTTTTTTGGTATCCTGAAAAATTGAGATTTTTTTTTTTTTTTTTTTTTTTTTGTATCCTGAAAAAATGAGAATTTTTTTTTTTTTTTTTTTTGGGAGGGTGGAGGTGGAAAAACGACTCCACGGTGATCCCACAAAGTTCCCGCAATTTTTTGGGGAGGGGGAAGTTTGCCTTCTCCTGTTTTGTTCTTTTTTCTTGTTTTTTTTTTAAGGTCAGAATTACCTCACGGATCGATTTGGAATTTTTTCCCCTTTTTTTCCTCCAGATTTTTTCCCATTTTTTCCCCATTTTTCCCCAGATTCCACCTCCAGCCCTGCAGGGTCGGGGCCAGGGGAGGTGTGGGAATGTCACCTCCGGATGGGTTTTTTTGGGAGGCTGGAGGTGGAAAAATGGCCTGGCGGTGATGCCACAAAATTCCTGAAAAAAAGGGTTTTTTTTGGGAGGCTGGAGGTGGAAGAACGGCCCTGTGATGATCCCACAAAATTCCTGAAAAAATGGGTTTTGGTTTTTTTTTTGAGGGGGAGGGTGGAGGTGGAAGAATGGCCCCGCAGTGATGCCACAAAATTACCCAAAAAAATTTTTAGTTTGGTTTTTTTTTTTTTTTTTGCTTTCTCCTGTTTTTTATTTTTATCTTTTTTGGGTTTTTTTTGTTTTTTTTTTAACGGTCGGAATTACCTCACAGATCGATTTGGAATTTTTTTTCCCCTTTCTTTTCCCTGATTTTTTTCTCAGATTCCACCTCCAGCCCTGTGGGGTCGGGTTGGGATAAAGGGACAATTCCCAATTCCCAGGGAAAAGGGACAATTCCCAATTCCTGGGATAAAGGGACAATTCCTGGGATAAAGGGACAATTCCTGGGATAAAGGGACAATTCCCAATTCCCAGGATAAAGGGACAATTCCCAGTTCCTGGGATAAAGGGACAATTCCTGGGATAAAGGGACAATTCCCAATTCCCAGGATAAAGGGACAATTCCCAATTCCCAGTTCCCGGGATAAAGGGACAATTCCCAATTCCCGGGATAAAGGGACAATTCCTGGGATAAAGGGACAATTCCCAATTCCTGGGATAAAGGGACAATTCCCAATTCCCAGTATAAAGCAACAACCCCACCTCGCTCCAACTCCTCCTCCTCTCGCCGGGATGATCCCAAACACAGAAAAAAACCCCAAATCCTCCAAAGACAGAAAAAAACCCCCCAAATCCCCCAAATCCAGAAAAAAAACCCCCAAATGCCCCAAATCCAGAGGAAAAAGAAACAAACCCAATCCAGAAAAAAACCCCAAATTCTCCAAACACAGAAAAAAAAAACCCCAACCCCCCAAACACAGGAAAAAAAAACCCCAACCCCCCAAACACAGGAAAAAAAACCCCCAAATGCCCCAAATCCAGAAAAAAAAAAAACAAACCCAAATACAGAGAAAAAGGCCCAGATCCTGACCTTGGGTGTCATGTCGTGCGTGATGCAGAACTCGAGGTGCTGCAGGATGCTCTCCATGGTGTGGAACGGCTGCTGCTTGGTGGTCCTCAGGTATTTCTGCATGGCGCGCGCCATGGAGGCGAAGATGGCCTGGGCGGCCTCGCGCGGATCCATCACCTCCCGCGGGTTCTTCTGCTCCTCCTCCTGCAGCCGCTTGATGTGCGTGAAGGCTTCCTCCACCGCCACCACCAGCCTGGGGGGGATCAGGGGGTTTGGGGGGAAATTCAGGGGGTTTGGGGGGAAATTCAGGGGGTTTGGGGGGAAATTCAGGGGGTTTGGGGGGAAATTCAGGGGGTTTGGGGGGAAATTCAGGGGGTTTGGGGGGAAATTCTGGGGGTTTGGGGGGAAATTCAGGGGGTTTGGGGGGAAATTCCATGGATTTGGGGGGAAATTCTGGGGGTTTGAGGGGGAAATTGGGGGTTTGGGGGGGAAATTCCATGGATTTGGGGAGAAATTCAGGGGGTTTGGGGGGGAAATTCCATGGATTTGGGGGGAAATTCAGGGGGTTTGGGGGGAAATTCAGGGGGTTTGGGGGGAAATTCTGGGGGTTTTGGGGGGGAATTCTGGGGGTTTGGGGGGGAATTCTGGGGGTTTGGGGGGAAAACCCCTTGGATTTGGGGTGGGAAATTCTGCAGATTTGGGGTGGGAAATCCTGGGGGTTTGGGGAGAAATTCAGGGGGTTTGGGGAGAAATTCAGGGGGTTTGAGGGGGAAATTGGGGGTTTGGGGGGGAAATTCCAGGGATTTGGGGGGAAATTCTGGGATTTGGGGTGGAAAACCTCTTCAATTTGGGATGGGAAACCCCTCGGATTTGGGGCGGGAAATTCTGCAGATTTGGGGTGGGAAATCCTGGGGATTTGGGGGGAAATCGTGGGGGTTTGGGGGGAAATTCTGGGGGCTTGTGGGGGGGAAATTCTGCAGATTTCGGGTGGGAAATTCTGGGGATTTGGGGTGGAAAACCTCTTGGGTTTGGTGGGGAAATCGCGGGGGTTTGAGGGGAGATCAGGGGGGTTTGGGGGAAATTCAGGGGGTTTGGGGGGGAAATTCTGGGATTTGGGGTGGAAAACCTCTTCAATTTGGGATGGGAAATTCCTTGGATTTTGGGTGGGAAACCCCTGGGGTTTGGGGGGAGATCAGGAGGTTTGGGGCGAGAAATTCCATGGATTTGGGGGGGGGGAAATTCTGGGGGCTTGGGGGGGGGGAAATTCTGCAGATTTGGGGTGGGAAATCCTGGGGATTTGGGGGGAAATCATGGGGGTTTGGGGTGGGAAATCACGGGGGTTTGGATAGGGAAATTCCGGGGGCTTGGGGGAGGGGAAATTCTGGGGATTTTGGGGGAGAAATTCCGGGGATTCGGGGTGGAAAACCCCTTTGATTTGGGATGGGAAATTCCTTGGATTTTGGGTGGGAAACCCCTTGGGTTTGGGGGGGAAATCACGGGGGTTTGGGGGGGGAAATTGTGGGGATTTTGGTGGGGGGAAATCCCGGGGATTTGGGGTGGGAAATTCTGGGGATTTGGGGTGGCAAATTGCGGGCATTTAGGGGTGGAAATTCCACAGATTTGGGGTGGGAAATTCCGCGGATTTGAGGTGGGAAATTCTGGGGTTTTGGGGGGGAAATCACGGGGATTTGGGGTGGAAAACCCCTTCAATTTGGGAAGGGAAATTCCTTGGATTTGGGATTGGAAACCCCTTGGGTTTGGGATAAAAAATGCTTTGAACATCTAGTGGGAAACGCCTTGGTTTATGGGTAGGAAACCCCTTGGATCTGGGGTGGGAAACCCCTTGGATTTGGGGTGGGAAATCCTGGGGATTTGGGGTGGGAAAACCCCTTCAATATGGGATGGGAAATTCCTTGGATTTTGGGTGGGAAACCCCTTCGATTTAGGGTGGCAAATTGTGGGGATTCAGGGTTGGAAATCCCAGGGATTTTGGGGGGGGGAAATTCTGGGGATTTGGGGCAAGAAATTCCACGGATTTGGGGGTGGGAAATTCTGGGGATTCAGGGTGGGAAACCCCTTGGATTTGGGATGGGAAACCCCTTGGATTTTGGATAGAAAACCTCTGGAATTTTAGGTGTAAAACCCCTTGGATTTGGGGCAGGAAACCCCTTGGATTCGGGGTGGGAAACCCCTTGGATTTGGGTCGGGAAACCCCTTGGATTTGGGTCGGGAAACCCCTTGGATTTGGGGCGGGAAACCCCTTGGATTCGGGGTGGGAAACCCCTTGGATTCGGGGCGGGAAACCATTTGGTTTAGGGGTAGGAAACCCTTTGGATTTGGGATAAAAACCTCTTGGATTTGGGATAAAAACCTCTTGGATTTGGCATGGAAAACTCCTTGGGATTTGGGACGGGAAACCCCTCGGATTTGGGATAAAAACCCCAAATTTTGGGGGTTTTTTTCCCCCCGTACCTGGCGCGGCGTTTCCGCACGCGGCGCTCGTGCTCGGCCTCCTCGTAGTAGAACTCGTTGTGGGAATTGTCGCGGCGCCGCGCCGCCGCCGCGATCACCGCCCGCGACTGCCCCGTCGAGTTGTTGGTGGAGTTCTCTGCGGGGCGAGAAGGACCGAGGTCAGGGAAAGTGCCCGGAGATCCTCCAGGAGATCCCGGAGAGGATAGGGATGGAAAAAACAGGAGGAGAATGAGAGGACTGAGGTCAGAAAAGCACCCGGAGATCCTCCAGGAGATCCCGGAGAGGACGGGGATGGAAAAAACAGGAGGAGAATGAGAGGAGAAGGATCGAGGTCAGAAAACCGTCTGGAGATCCTCCAGGAGATCCTGGAGGGGAACGTGAGGATAGGGATGGAGAAATGGGAGGAGAACGAGAGGAGAAAGCATCCAGAGATCCTCCAGGAGATCCCGGAGAGGATGGGGATGGAAAAACGGGAGGAGAATGAGAGGAATGAGGTTGGAAAAAGGATCTGGAGATCCTCCAGGAGATTCTGGAGAGAATGGGGATGGAGAAAACAGGAGGAAAATGAGAGGACTGAGGTCAGAAAAGCACCCGGAGATCCTCCAGGAGATCCCGGAGAGGATGGGGATGGAAAAAACAGGAGGAGAAAGAGGAGAAAGGTTGAGGTCAGGAAAAGTACTCGGAGATCCTCCAGGAGATTCCAGAGAGGAACGTGAAGATGGGGATGGAAAAAACGGGAGGAGAATGAGAGGAACGAGGTTGGAAAAAGGATCTGGAGATCCTCCAGGAGATTCTGGAGAGAATGGGGATGGAGAAAACAGGAGGAGAATGAGAGGAGAAAGCATCTGGAGATCCTCCAGGAGATTCCAGAGGGGAACGTGAAGATGGGGATGGAAAAATGGGAGGAGAAAGAGAGGATTGAGGTCAGAAAAAGCACTCGGAGATCCTCCAGGAGATCCCAGAGAGGATGGAAAAAACGGGAGGAGAATGAGAGGAGAAGGACTGAGGTCAGAGAAAGCACCCAGAGATCCTCCAGGAGATTCTGGAGAGGATGGGGATGGAGAAAACAGGAGGAGAACGAGACGACTGAGGTTGGAAAAAGGATCTGGAGATCCTCCAGGAGATCCCGGAGGGGATGGAAAAAACAGGAGGAGAAAGAGAGGAGAAGTATTGAGGTCAGAGAAAGCACCCGGAGATCCTCCAGGAGATTCCAGAGGGGATGGAAAAAAGGGGAGAACGAGAGGAGAAGGACTGAGGTTGGAGAAACCACTTGGAGATCCTCCAGGAGATCCCGGAGAGGACAGGGATGGAGAAACGAGAGGAGAATCCGAGGGACGAGCGGGAATCTCACCCTCGCCGAGGGAATAGACCTTAAAGCCGGACATTTTCTTGGACAGGACGGACTTGGGGAGGTTGAGGAGGGCAGGGTTGTAGACCGGGAAGTCGTGGTAGTAATTCTCCAGGATCCACACGGCCGCGCGCTGGATGCTGCAGGGAAAAGCGGGAATGTGGGGCGGGAACGGCCCGGGGGACACACGGACGGGACGGGATGGGACGGAATTCCCAAAAAGACATGGCTGTCCCACCCCTGGGAGTGTCCCAGGCCAGGCTGGAGTGACCTGGGATGGTGGGAATGTCCCTGAACGTGGATCTTGAAGGTCCTTCCACCATCCCAAACCATTCCATGATTCCACCAATTCCCAGAACCACTGAGGTTGGAAAAGCTCTCCAGGACCAGCCTGGGACCGATCCCATTCCAAACTCCAGGAATTCCCTGGACACCTCCAGGGATGTGGATCCAACCCTCCCCGGGCAGCCCTGCCGAGGCCTTTTCCCTTTCCCAGCAGGAATTGCCCCAAATTCCCACCCGGAGCCTCCCCGGCACAGCTCGAGGCCGTTCCCTCTTGTCCTGGCCCTGTTCCCTGGGCTCAGATCCCAAATCCCCCCTGGCAGAGCCCCAAATCCCCCCTGGATCCCCTTGGCTCCGGGATCAGCCCCCCCGACTCCCTCAGAGCTCTCCATTCCCTTCTCCTGCTGCTCTGGTTCCTCAGGAGAAGAACCCAACCCCACCTCGCTCCAACCTCTTGTCCTCTCGCTGGGACGATCCCAAATGGGAAAGGAACACTCTCCAGCTCCCTCAGGATTCTCCAGGATAACCTTCACCACCTCCTCCAAGAACAAATTCCCACTCCCAACCCACCAAGGCCACCGAACCTGAGGTGTCCAACCTTGTGGCCCTCACCACCTTCTCCAAGAACAAATTCCCACTCCCACCCAAGGAACAGCCATTGAACCTGAGATGTCCAACCTTGTGACCCTCACCACCTTTTCCAGGAACGAACTCCCACTCCCACGCCAGGAACGCCCACCAAGGCCACCACACCTGAGGTGGCCGACGTTACGACCCTCACCACCTCCTCCAGGAACAGATTCCCACTCCCACCCCAAGAACCTCCATCGAGACCACCAAACCTGAGGTGTCCAACACTGTGACCTTCACCCCCTTCTCCATGCAGAAATTCCAACTCCCACCCCAGGAACGCCCACCCAAGGCCACCACACCTGAGGTGGTCAATGTCATCACTCTCACCACCTCTGCCAAGAACAAAATTCCCACTCCCACCCCAGGAACGGTCACCCAAGGCCACCGAACCTGAGGTGTCCAACCTTGTGACCCTCACCACCTTCTCCATGCAGGAATTCCCACTCCCACCCCAGGAACGGCCACCAAGGCCACCGAACCTGAGGTGGCCGACGTTACGACCCTCACCACCTCCTCCAGGAACAGATTCCCACTCCCACCCAGAAATGCCCACCCAAGGCCACCAAACCTGAGGTGTCCAACCTTGTGACCCTCACCATTTCCTCCAAGAACAAATGCCCAATCCCACCCCACGAACGCCCACCAAGGCCACCGAACCTGAGGTGTCCAACACTGTGACCTTCACCACCTTCTCCACGCAGAAATTCCCACTCCCACCGCAGGAACGGCCACCAAACCTGAGGCGTCTAACCTTGTGATCCTCACCACTTTCTCCAAGAACAAATTCCCACTCCCACCCCAGAACCACCCACCAAGGCCACCGAACCTGAGGTGTCCAACACTGTGACCCTCACCACCTCCTCCAGGAACAAACTCCCACTCCCACGCCAGGAATGCCCACCAAATTTGGGGTGGTCAATATTATGACCCTCACCACCTCCTCCAAGAACAAACTCCCAATCCCACCCCAGGAACGCCACCCAAGACCCCCGAACCTGAGGTGTCCAACCCTGTGACCCTCACCACCTTCTCCAAGAACAAATTCCCACTCCCACCCCAGGAACGCCCACCAAGACCCCCGAACCTGAGGTGGCCGACGTTGTAGAAGCGGCTGGCGCCGTCGGCCGAGCGCACGGCCTTGAGCGTGAACTGCGGCTGCAGCTGCCGCAGCTCCAGCAGCACCACGGCCAGGTAGTGGACGAAGAGCAGCGCGTCCACCAGGGACACGGCGAACTGCACCACGGCGCGGTAGTTGCGGTCCCGCGAGTCCAAGATGCGCACGCCGTAGAAGAGCCAGTAGGACACGACCAGCAGGAAGACCAGCACCATCAGCAGCGCGCGGAAGACGAAGACGCGCGGGAAGAAGGCTTTGGGGCGGCGGAAGAACAGGGCCCAGCTGCCCAGCAGGAGGATGAGGAGCTTGAAGGCCACCGAGATGAAGAGCCCCTCGCAGGGCGTGCCGCAGGGCTCCAGCTCCTCCCGCCACAGCAGCTGCGGGAGGAGGAGGAAGGCCAGCGGGGTGAGGAAGGCCAGCAGGGCCAGGGCCACGCCCAGGGCCACGCCCAGGTGGCGGGAGCAGTCCAGGTGGGCGCTGTCCTCCATGTCCTTGGCGATGCGCGTGAGGTCATCGTGGGAGATGCTGTGCTCCGACGTCCCCGTCACCACCGTGGTGGTCTCGCCCCAGTTGTCGTCCTGGGGGTGGGGACAGGGGGGTTCGAGGGGTGGGTCCTGGTCACACCTGGCCCAGGTGTCCACCTCACCTCCAGGACCTCAGGAGAGGACATTCCCAGGGGTGGTTCCGTGTCCCACCTGTCCCAGGTGTCCATCCCACCTCCAGGACCTCAGGGGAGGACATTCCCTGGGGTCACTTAGTGTCCCACCTGGCCCAGGTGCCACCTCACCTCCAGGACCTCCCACCCAGCACAGCTCTGAGCCGGGAAGGGGACAGGGGACATTCCCTGCCCTTGGACCTTTGAGGTTCCTTTCCATCCCAGACCATTCCAGGATTCCCTGGGCTGGCTCAGAGGGGATTTTAGGGAAAAATCCTGGATTTTAGGGATAAATCCTGGATTTTAGGGATAAATTCTGGATTTTTGGGACAAATCCTGGACCCTGGCCCAGGTGATCCCATGGATTCCCCACCCCTGGCTGGAGCCACCTGGGATGGTGGGAATGTCCCTGAACGTGGATCTTTAAGGATCTTGAAGGATCTTTAAGGTTCTCCCATCCCAAACCATTCCAGAATCCCCTGGGCTGGCTCAGATGGGATTTTTTGGGATAAATCTTGGATTTTAAGGATAAATGCTGGATTTTAGGGAAAAATTCTGGATTTTAGGGAAAAATCCTGGATTTTTGGGATAAATCCTGGACCCTGGCCCAGGTGATCCCATGGATTCCCCACCCCCGGCTGGAGCCGCCTGGCACGGTGGGAACGTCCCCACCCATGGGACGATCCTCCAGGTCCCTTCCCACCGATCCCACAATTCCACGGATTTCGCTCCGAACCGGAGCCCGGGGCTTTCCAGAGGGACGGGAAGGACAGGTTTTTTTTGGGGGGGGGAGCCCCATTCCCAGGAGAACTTTTCGGGAACACCAAAAGCGCCGGAGCCGCCGCCGGCGTGGGCGGATTTGGGAGAGGATGAAAGGGATCGGTGGCTCCGTGGAGTCTGGAGGAATCCCCCCCAAAAAAATCCCAAAAATATCCCCAAAAAAAATCCCAAACGGGGAGCACCGGGGGCGGGTCCCTTCCACCCCACGGGAATCGGGTGGGAATTGGGGCAAATCCTTCGGGATCGGATCGCTCGGGATCGGAGCCCGGGGGCGTTTTCCGAGGCGCCAGAGCCGTTCCCTTTCGTTCTCCCGGGACCGGCCCGACCGGCTCGACCGCTCCACCGGGAAATCCCAAAATCCCGCCGGGATTTGGGGTTGGCGGGGCAGGGTTTGGGGTTTGTGGGGCTGAGGATTTGGGATTTATGGGGCAGAGTTCGGGGTCTGCAGGGCCGAGGATTTGGGGTCTGTGGAGCCGAGGATTTGGGGTCTATACGGTCATGGATTTGGCATTTATGGGGCAGAGTTTGGGGTTTGTGGGGCCGAGGATTTGGGATTTATGGGGCAGAGTTTGGGGTCTGCAAGACTGAGGATTTGAGATCGGTGGGGCAGAGTTTGGGGTTTGTGGGGCTGAGGATTCGGGGGTTGTAGGGTCATGGATTTGGGGGCTGTGGGGCCAAGGATTTGGGATTTGTGGGGCCAAAGATTTGGGGTCTTTAGGGTCACGGATTTGGGGTCTGTGCTGCTAAAGTTTAGGGATCTAGAGGGCCAAAATTTGGGATCTATGGGGCCAAAAATTTGGGGTTTATGAGGCAGAGTTTGGGGTTTACGGGGCCAAGGATTTGGGGTCTGTTCTGCTAAATTTTGGGGATCTACAAGGGCAGAATTTGGGACCTGTGGGGCCAAAAATTTGGGGTTTATGGGGCAGAGTTTGGGGTTTGTGGGGCCAAGAATTTGGGGTCTGCAGGACCAAGGGATTTGGGGTCTGTGCTGCTAAAGTTTAGGGATCTACAGGGCCAAAATTTGGGATCTGTAGGACCAAGAATTTGGGATTTATGGGGCAGAGTTTGGGGTCTGTGGGGCCAAAGATTTGGGGTCTATAGGGTCATGGATTTGGGGTCTATGGGGCCGAGGATTTGGGATTTATGGGGCAGAGTTTAGGGTTTGTGGGGCCAAGGATTTGGGGTCTGTGGGGCAGAGTTCGGGGTCTGTGGGGCCGAGGATTTGGGATTTATGGGGCAGAGTTCAGGGTCTGTGGGGCCGAGGATTTGGGGTCTATAGGGTCATGGATTTGGGGTCTGTGGGACTGAGAATTTGGGATTTATGGGGCAGAGTTCAGGGTCCGTGGGGCCAAGGATTTGGGGTCTGTGGGGCCGAGGATTTGGGATTTTTTGGGGTCCCGGATATCCCCAGTCGGGATTTGGGACCCCGCCCCGCTCCCTCCGCGCTCACCCTCTCGTCGCCCCGCGTGGATTCGTTGTCCAGCAAAGGCTCTCCCGGCGCTTGGATCGTCACCGATTTGTCCCCGCGCGTCCCCTCCCGGCTCTTGGAGCGGTGCCGCTCCCGCCGGTCCCTGGGGAAAATCGGGAAAATTGGGGAAAAATGGGGAAATCGGGAAAAACAGGGAAAATGGGAAAATAGGGGAAACGGGAAGACAGGAAGAACTGAAAAAACTGGGAAAATTGGGAAAAATGGGGAAATCGGGGGAAATTGGGAAAACCAGGGAAACCGGAGAAACTGGGAAGATCGTGAAACCCGGGAAAACTGGGGAAAACGGGGAAATCAGGGAAACCAGGAAAACTGGGGAAATTGGGGAAACAGGGAAAATTGGGAAAAATGAGGAAAACGGGAAAATCGGGGAAACTGGGAAGATCAGGAAAACCAGGAAAAACGGGAAGATTGGGAAAACTGGGAAAATCGGGAAAACTGGGAAAATTGGGAAAACCGGGGGAAATTGGAAGATCGGGAAAACTGGAAAAAATGGAAAAAATTGGAAGATCGGGGAAATCTGAGAAATTGGGAAAAATGGGAAAATTGTGAAAATCGCAAAAATAACGAAAATCGGGATAACTGGGAAAATCAGGGAAAGCAGGAAAAACAGGAAGATCGGGAAAGCCAGGAAAAATGGGAAGATCAGGGAAATCGGAGAAATCGGGGAAAACGGGAAAACCGCGAAAATCGCAAAGATCGTGAAGATCGGGATAACCAGGAAAATCAGGGAAATCGGGAAAAACAGGAAGATCGGGAAAATTGGGAAGATCAGAAAAATCGGGAAAAATTGGAAGATCAGGAAGATCAGGAAAACTGGGGAAATCGGGGAAATTGGGGGAAATGGGAAGATTGGGAAGATCAGGAAAATTGGGAAAATCAGGAAAATCGGTAAAAATTGGAAGATTGGGAAAATGGAGGAAACCGGGAAAATGGGGAAAAATTGGAAGATTGGGAAAACCAGGTAAATCTGGAAAAACTGGAAGATCAGAGGAACTGGAGAAACTGGGGAAACCGCGAAAATCGTGAAAAATAACTAAAATTGGGATAACCGGGAAAATCAGAAAAATCAGGCAAAACGGGAAGATCGGGAAAATTGGGAAAATTGGGAAAAATGGGGATGGAAAATGGGGATGGGGACAGGAATTTGGGGGAGCTCACCTGTGCTTGCGGGAGCTGCGGGAGTGCCCGGATTTGTAGGAATAGCCCGAGTACTGCGACTCATTGTCCATGGCGTCCGAGCGCCCGCGGGATTTGCGCCGCTCCAGGATTTGGGGTTTGGGCTTTCCCAGGGCCTCCTTCAGCGGGGGCTTCTTCAGGCCCAGCGGGGCCTTCAGGAATTCCGGGACCTTGAGGGGCTCAATTTTGTCACCGGGGCTGGGCCTGGCTCCGGAGAAAGGGACGCGCCCGCCTGGGGGGACACGGGAACGTCACTGCGGATGGAACGGGGATTTGGGGTCGGGGGAAATGGAATTTGGGGTCAGGGAAAGGGAATTCGGGATGGGAAAGGGAATTTGGGATGGGAAAGGGAATTTAGGGTCAGGAGGCAAAGGGAATTTGGTGTCAGGGAAAGGGAATTTGGGGTCAGGAGGGACAAGGAGGTTGGGATGGGAAAGGAAATTTGGGATGGGAAAGGGAATTTGGGTCAGGAGAGAAAAGGAACTTAGTAAGGGAAAGGGAATTTGGGTTGGATATGGAAAGGGAATTTGGGACGGGCAGGGAGAGGGAATTTGGGATCCATAGGAATTCCGGGACCTTGAGGGGCTCAATTTTGTCACCGGGGCTGGGCCTGGCTCCGGAGAAAGGGACGCGCCCGCCTGGGGGGACACGGGAACGTCACTGCGGCTGGACCAGGGATTTGGGGTCGGGGGAAGGGAATTTGGGGTCAGGGAAAGGGAATTTGGGGTCAGCAGGGAAAACGAATTTGGGAGCAGGAGGGAAAAGGAGGTTGGGATGGGAAAGGGACTTTGGGATGGGAAAGGGAATTTGGGAACAGTGGGGAAAGGGAATTTGGGGTCAGGGAAAGGGAATTTGGGTTAGGAGGGAAAAGGAAGTTGGGATGGGCAAGGGAATTTGGGATGGGAAAGGGAATTTGGGGTCAGCCTTTTCCTGATGCTTTGGGGGCACTCTGGGCACCTCAAACCCCTCCACAGACACCCCCGGACCCACCCCGAGGGACTCCGGATCCCCCCAAATCCCCATCCCCTTCCCAAGGTTTTGGGGGAATCTGGACACCCCAAATCCTCCTCCACTCTCCCGAGGTTTTGGGGGAATTCAGACACCCCAAATCCCATCCCTTTCCTGGGGTTTTTGGGGGAATTGGGACACCCCAAATCCCCATCCCTTTCCCGAGGTTTTGGGGGAATCCGGACACCCCAAATCCCCAACCCGGGAGGCCCCGGAGCCATCCCAGGTTTCCATGGGAACCCCAATTCCCACCAAACCGACCCCAAAAATTCCCCCGGCCCCTTTTCCGAGGCCTCGGGAAAAAGGGGGAAGGGGTCAGGGAGCAGAGGGGGGGAAGGGGGGGGAGATTCCTTTGTCCGGAATTCCGGACGATCCCACACCGATCTCCATGGAAACCGAGGCCTTTCCCCGCGCCCGGCGTTGTCCGGGAGATGGGAATGGGGCCGGGGGTGGGAAAATGGGAATAATGGGAATAATGGGAATAATGGGAATGGAATGGGGATGGGAATGGGAATGGAAATGGGAATGGAATGGGAATGGGAATGGAATGGGAATGGGAGTGGGAATGGAATGGAAATGGGATGGGAATGGGAATGGAATGGGAATAATGGGAATGGGAATGGGAATGGGGATGGGGATGGGGATGGGGATGGGGATGGGGATGGGGCCGGGGATGGGAATGGGAATGGGAATGGGAATGGAATGGGGCCGGGGATGGGAATGGATTGAGAATGGAATGGGAATGGAATGGGAATTATGGGAATGGGAATGAATGGGAATGAATCGGAACAGGAATGGGAATGGGGCCAGGGATGGGAATGGGGACGGGAGATGCTGTCCCACTCCCCCCAGTATCCCCAGTCCCTCCCAGTCCCAGTCCCTACCAGTCCCAGTCCCCCCCAGTCCTCCCCAGTCCATCCCAGTTCCCCCAGTGCCCTGCCCTGTGCTGAGTCCCAGTCCCTCCCAGTCCATCCCAGTCCCCCCAGTTCCTGGCCCTGTGCTGACTCGACCCCAGTCCCTCCCAGTCCCTCCCAGTCCCTCCCAGTACCCCCAGTCCCCCATTTCCAGTCCCGCGCTGACTGGGCCCCAGTCCATCCCAGTCCCTCCCAGTCCATCCCAGTCCCTCCAGTCCCCCATTCGCCCCAGTCCCCGCGCTGACCGGGCCCCAGTCCCTCCCAGTCCCTCCCAGTCCCTCCCAGTCCCAGTGCCCCCAGTCCCTCCCAGTCCCCCCAGCCCATCCCAATTCCTCCAGTCCCCCGTTCCCCCACCCCGCGCTGACCAGGCCCCAATCCATCCCAGTCCCAGTGCCCAGTCCCCCCAGTCCCTCCCAGTGCCCCCAGTCCCCCATTCCCAGTCCCATGCTGACCGGGCCCCAATCCATCCCAATCCTTCCCAGTCCATCCCAGTCCCAGTCCCCCCAGTCCCAGTGCCCCATTCCCAGTCCCGCGCTGACCGGGCCCCAGTCCCCCCAGTCCCAGTGCCCCCAGTCCCAGTCCCTCCCAGTCCCCCCAGTCCCAGTCCCTCCCAGTCCCTCCCAGTCCCCGTCCCTCCCAGTCCCCCATTCCCAGTCCCACGCTGACCGGGCCCCAGTCCCTCCCAGTCCCCCCAGTCCCATTCCCAGTCCCACGCTGACCGGGCCCCAGTCCCTCCCAGTCCATCCCAGTCCCCCCAGTCCCCCCAGTCCCCCCAGTCCCAGTCCCTCCCAGTCCATCCCAGTCCCAGTCCCGCGCTGACCGGGCCCCAGTCCCCCCAGTCCCAGTCCCTCCCAGTCCCCCCAGTCCCCCCAGTCCCAGTCCCGCGCTGACCGGGCGGTGTCCGGGCCGCTCGGTGCTGGCGCTCAGCGCGGCCCTGGCAGCGTCCGCAGCCTCCGGCGGGGCCGGCATGGGCGCCTGGGGCACGGGGGGGTCCCGGCGGCACGGGGGGGCTGCAAGGGTTAAAAAAAACCGAATTCGGGAGCCTTTCCTGGACAGAATTCCCAAATTCTGGGATTGGCCCCAAATCCCGCGAGTTAGCCCCAAATTCCAGGGAATTATCCTCAAATTCGGGAATTATCCACAAATTCGGGGAATTATCCTGAAATTCAGGGAGTTAGCCCCAAATCCGGGGAATTATCTGCAAATTTGGGGAATTATCCTCAAATCCAGGGAGTTATCCCCAAATCCCGCGAGTTAGCCCCAAATCCCAGGGAATTATCCCCAAATTCGGGGAATTATCCCTAAATTCAGGGAATTATCCCTAAATTCAGGGAATTATCCCCAAATTCGGGGAATTTTCCTCAAATCCAGGGAGTTATCTGCAAATTCAGGGAATTATCCCCAAATTCGGGGAATTATCCCCAAATCCCAGCTCTCGAGGAATTTTGGGAAGCGCGATGGATGTGAGTTGGACACAACCCCCACCAAGGGATCCCGAAATTTTTGGGAATCCTGGCTGGAATTCCCCAAATTCCGGGAATTATCACAAAATCCCGGGAGTTAGCCCCAAATCCGCGGAATTCCAAAGTTCTGGCGACTGAGGAATTTTGGGAAAAGCGACGGATGTGAGTTGGGCATCACCTCCCAAGGGATCCTGAAATTTTTGGGAATCCCGTCTGGAATTCCTGAATTCCAGGAATTATCCCCAAATCCTGGGAATTAACCCCAAATCCAGAAATTATCCCCAAATCCAGGGAGTTATCCCAGCACTCGAGAAATCTTGGCAAAAATGATGGATCCCGAAATTTTTGGGAATCGTCATCCTGGATGATCATTCAGAAGAAATTTGGGATTTTCCAGAAATCCCCGAGTTTTCCAGAAATCCCGATGTCTCCAGCTGAAATAAATTCAGGATTTTCCAGAAATTCCCGAGTTTTCCAGAAATCCCTGAGTTTTCCATAAATCCTGACGTCTCCAGCTGAAGTAAAATTGGAATTTTCCAGAAATCGCTGCATTTTCCACAAATCCCTGAGTTTTCCATAAATCCTGGCGTCTCCAGCAGAAAGAAATTCGGGATTTTCCAGAATTTCCCAAGTTTCCCAGAAATTCCTGAGTTTTCCATAAATCCTGGCGTCTCCAGACGAAATAAATTCGGGATTTTCCAGAAATTCCTGAGTTTTCCACAAATCCTGGCGTCTCCAAACAAAATAAATTCGGGATTTTCCAGAAATTCCTGAGTTTCCCATAAATCCCGGCGTCTCCAGACGAAATAAATTCGGGATTTTCCAGAAATTCCTGAGTTTTCCATAAATCCCGGCGTCTCCAGCCGAAATAAATTTGGGATTTTCCAGAAATCCCTGCGTTTTCCAGGTATTCCCGAGTTTTCCAGAAACTGCCCCATTTTTCCAGAGGGAATTTGGGAATTCCAGAGGATCCAGGAGCTCCTCTCGTTCCAGCAGGAGACAAATAAATGAGGTTTTTTTTTTTTTTTTTTGGGATGCAGAGTGGGAAAATCCGGTCCCGATCTTCCCGAGCCCTCGGAGACGCCGGGAGCCAAAGGAGGAGGAGGAGAATTCCCAAATTTTTTAATCCCGGGGTGATCAAAGCTCCCGGAAAATCTCCACTGGGTCATTCCCGGCGTTCTTCGGGGCCAGGGTTGGAATTTTTCCCGAAGTTCTGATTCGAATATTCCCATATTTGGATTGGAATATTTCCCCCCAAAAAAAGAAGAAAAAAAAGAGAAAAAAAAAAAAGAAGAAAAAAATTGAAAACTAAAAAAAGAAAGAAAATTATTGAAAATTTTTAAAAAAAGAAAATTATTGAAAATAAAAAAACCCAGAAAATTATTGAAAATTTCTTTAAAAAAGAAAGATTATTGAAAATTTTTAAAAAATATAAAAGTACTAAAATTTTTTTTAAAAGAAAAAATTATTGAAAATTAGAATTAAAAATAATCCAATAATTCCAGACGGAAAATCTTCTTCCCGACGCGAATCCGAGAGGGTTGGGAATGGGACAATCCCCGAGGTTCCCACGTTGGGGTCGGACCTTTTTTTTTCCTCTTTTCCGGGAGAATCGAATTCCGGGAATTCCGTTGGGAACCTCCCACGATGTGGCGGAAAAATCCCAAAATTCCGGGATTTTATCCAGGTCGGGAAAGAATTCCGGGGTCGCCGAGTCCGACCCCAAACCTCCCTGGGCCTGGCTGCCCTTTCCATGGGAAAATTCCCAAAATTTCCCAAATTCCGGCGTTATCCACGTCCTGGATCCTGGAGGAGCAGCACCAGGTCGGGATCCGTTCGGGATCGAGAGCTCCGGGAGGTTTTCGGGATGTCCTCGGGATGTCCTCGGGATGTCCTCGGGATGTCCCCGAAGGTGGCAGGGCCAGAATTCCTTGGATTTGGGGTGGAATTCCGAGCGGGAATGGCGCCCGGCCCTTCCCGGGGAGAAATCTGTGAAACCTCCGGCGCACTCTTGGAAAATGGATTTCAAATCCCGAATCCCAAAAAATCCTGAAAAATCCCAAATCCTGAACAATCCCAAATCCCGAATCCTGAAAAATCCTAAATTCTGAATCCCAAAGGAAGAAGAATCCCGCAGGAAAAAAAATCCCAAAGGGAAAAGAATCCCAAAGGGAAAAGAATCCCAAAGGGAAAAGAATCCTAAAGGAAAAATAATCCCAAAAGGAAAATTCATCTAAAATGAAGAAGAGTCCCTAAAGAAAAATAATCCCAATGGAAAATTCATCCCAAAGGAAGAGGAGTCCCAAAAGAAAAATCATCCCAAAGGAAAAATCCATCCCAAAGAAAAATTCATCCCAAAAGAAAATTCATCCCAAAAGAAGAAGAACCCAAAAAGAAGAATCCCGAAAGAAAATTCATCCCAAGGGAAGAAGAATCCCAAAGGAAGAAGAAGCCCAGAAGTAAAATAATCCCAAAGGAAAATTCATCCCAAAGGAAAATTCATCCCAAAGGAGGAAGAACCCCAAAAGAAGAAGAATCCCAAAGGGAAATTCATCCCACAAGAAGAAGAACCCCAAAAGAAGAAGAATCCTAAAAGAAAATCATCCCAAAGGAAGCTCTCCCGAGGGAGCTCAGCCTCTCGGAGCTCTCGCGGCTCAGGCTCTGCGCCAGCACCAGAAAAACCTGCTCGGCATCGGCCCGGGCTGTGCCAGCCGCGGGGACAGCGCGGGGACACCGCGGGGACACCCGGGGGGACACCCAGAGGGGATGGGGGACACCGGGGGGGACACCCAGAGGGGATGGGGGACACCCAAAGGGGATGGGGGACACCGAGGGGGGACACCGCGGGGACACCGCGGGGACACCACGGGGACACCGAGGGACACCCAGAGGGGATGGGGGACACCGGGGGGACACCGCGGGGACACCCAGAGGGGATGGGGGACACCGGGGGGACACCGCGGGGACACCGCGGGGACACCCAGAGGGGATGGGGGACACCGAAGGGACACCGCGGGGGACACCAGGGGGACACCGCGGGGACACCCAAAGGGGATGGGGGACACCGGGGGACACCGGGGGACACCCAGAGGGGATGGGGGACACCCAGAGGGGATGGGGGACACCGAAGAGACACCGCGGGGGACACCAGGGGGACACCCGGGGGGGATGGGGGACACCCAAAGGGGATGGGGGACACCGCGGGGACACCCAAAGGGGATGTGGGACACCGGGGGTCACCCAGAGGGGATGGGGGACACCGCGGGGGGACACCGGGGGGGACACCCTGCAGGTGACAGGGGACACACGGGGGGGACACCTGGGACATGGGGGAACACCCCGCAGGTGACAGGGGCCACTTTGGAAGGGATGGAGGTACAGCGGGGACACCCCGCAGGTGACGCGGGACACCGGGGGACACACCGGAGAGGTTGGGGGACACCCAAATGTGATGAGCGGACACCCCGCAGGGGTTGGGGACACTCCTCATGGGTTGGGGACACTCCTCAGGGGTTGGGGACACCCCTCAGGTGATGGGGACACCCCTCATGGGTTGGGGACACCCCGCAGGTGCCCCCGGCTGGGCACAAAGCGCTCCGAGGCCGCCGCGACATCGCCGCCACCCCCGGGGGGTCCCGAGCTGTCCCTGGGGAGGGTCCCGAGCTGTCCCCAGGAGGGGTCCCGAGCTGTCCCCGGGAGGGGTTCCAGAGATGTCCCCAGGGGGGTCCCGAGCTGTCCCCGGGGGCGTCCCGAGCTGTCCCCGGGAGGGGTTCCAGAGATGTCCCCAGGGGGGTCCCGAGCTGTCCCCGGGGGCGTCCCGAGCTGTCCCCGGGAGGGGTTCCAGAGATGTCCCCAGGGGGGTCCCGAGCTGTCCCCGGGGGCGTCCCGAGCTGTCCCCGGGAGGGGTTCCAGAGATGTCCCCAGGGGGGTCCCGAGCTGTCCCCGGGGGCGTCCCGAGCTGTCCCCGGGAGGGGTTCCAGAGATGTCCCCGGCAGGTCCCGAGCTGTCCCCGGGAGGGGCTCCAGAGATGTCCCTGGGGGTTCTAGAGATGTCCCCAGGGGGGTCCCGAGCTGTCCCCGGGGGTCGCCTGCCGCTCCGCCCCGCGCCCCGCGGAGGCTCCAGCGGACCCCCGGCACAGCGGGGCCGGGTCGGGGGAGCTCGGGGGTCTCCCGCCGCCCCCTCCCCACCCCCGGGACCCCCCCGGGACCCCCGGGAGCCTCCCCAGGCGCGGCCGCGGAGCGCAGGAAGAGCCGCGGCTCCCGGGGCCCTTTCCTTCCCGCGGGGAGCGCGCCCGGCGCGGCCCCGGCGCGGCCCCGCTGCCCTCTGCCGGCTCCGGCCGCACCCCGGGACCCCCGCGGGACACCCCCGGGACACCCCGAGACCCTCCCGGGACCCCCCGAGAGCCCCCGCACTCACCATCGCCGCCGCACCTTTGTGCGCGTCCCCCCCGCACCGAGAGCCGGCGGCGGCGGCGAGAGGAGGAGAGGAGGAGGAGGAGGAGGAGGAGAGGAGGAGGAGGAAGAGGAGGAGGGGGCGGAGGAAGCGCCGTTCCCAGCGGAGCCCCCCCGCCCCCGCCCCCGCCCCCGCCCCCGCCGCTCCCGCCCATTGTCTGCGCTCCGCGGCCGCGGCGCCGCTCCGGAGCCATTGTCTGCGGCGGGGGCGCCCGGGGACCCCCGGACACTGAGGGACACCCCCAGGACACCCCCGGACACTGAGGGACACCCCCAGGACACCCCCGGACACTGAGGGACACCCCCAGGACACTGAGGGACACCCCCAGGACACCCCCGGACAGTGAGGGACACCCCCAGGACACTGAGGGACACCCCCAGGACACTGAGGGACACCCCCAGGACACCCCCGGACAGTGAGGGACACCCCCAGGACACTGAGGGACAGTCCCCGGACACTGAGGGACACTCACGAATCCCCACGGAGCCCCCCCGGACACTGAAGGACACTCACGGACACTCCCAGGACACTGAGGGACACCCCCAGGACACCCCCGGACACTGAGGGACAGTCCCAGGACACTGAGGGACACCCCCAGGACACTGAGGGACACTCACGGACCCCCCCCGGACACTAAGGGGCATTCCCAGAACACTGAGGGACACTCACGAATCCCCACGGAGCCCCCCGGACACTGAGGGACACTCACGGACACTCCCAGGACACTGAGGGACATTCCCAGGACACCCACGGGCACTCAGGAATCCCCACGGACACTCCCCTGGTCACCTCCGAACCCTCCCAGTCACCCACGGACACCCGCCGGTCATCCCCAGACTCTCCTCGGCCACTCCCGGACCTCTCCCCGGCCACCTCCCGGTCACCCACGGACCCTCCTCGGTCACCCCCGGTCACCCCCGGACACTCACGTACAGCCCCACGGTCACTCACTGACACCCTCGGACACTCACGGACTCCCCCCGGTCACCCACGGACACTCAGGGACCACCTCACGGTCACCCCCGGACACTCCCGGACCCTCCTCGGTCACCCACGGACACCCCCGACCTTCCGGTCACTCACGAATCTCCCCCGGTCACCCACGGACCCTTCCCCCGGACACCTCCGAACCCTCCCGGTCAGCCACGGACCCCACGGACACTCACGGACTCCCCCCGGTCACCCCCCGACACCCCCCGGACACTTCCGAACCCTACCGGACACCCGCGGGGGTCCCTGCTCGGGGGCGTCCCTCTTTTTGGGGACGCATCCCTGGTTTAGGGGAAGAATCCCCTGTTTTTTTTGAGGGGACAATCCCCGATTTTTAGGGGGAGAACCCCCGATTTTTGGGGCCAGAATCCCCGATTTTTTTGGCGAGGAATCCCCGGGTTTTGGGGAGGGATCCCCGAGGGGTCTCAACTCCCCAAAAGTGCCCCCCAAGGGGTCTCAGCCCCCCCCCCAAGGGTCTCAGTCCCCTAAAGTGCACCCAAAGGGTCTCAGCCCCAAAAATCCCCCAGGGGGTCTCAGCCCCAAAAATCCCCCCAAGGGGTCTCAGCCCCAAAAATCCCCCAGGGGCTCTCAGCCCCCACAAAAGTGCCCCCAGGGGCACTCGCGGGGGCGCTGGGGACACGCAGGGGGTCCAGCCCCATTGGGAGGGACCCCCAGAGCCCCCCAAAACCCCCAGAGCCCCCCAAAAACCACCGGGGGGTCCCGGGGGGTCCCCAGGCGGGGGGGCGCGGCCGCTGCCCGGAACAGCCGCGGCTCTCAATGGCAGAGGGTGGGAACGCGCAGGCCACGCCCCCTCGGCGCTGACCAATGGCGTGCGGCGGGCGGAGAGAGCCGAGCTGCCATTGGTCGGATTGAAATGTGTTGTTTGGGTGAATGGAGGAGGGGCGGGGCCGCGAGGAAATTGGGGGAAAATTGGGGGAATTTTGGGGGGATTTGGGGGGAAATGAGGGATTTTGGGGGGAATTGGGGGGATTGTGGGGCGGGGGCGATGGGGGAATTGTGGGGCGGGGGGCGATGGGGGAAATTGGGGGATTTTGGGGGGAATTGGGGGGATTGTGGGGTGGGGGGCGATGGGGGAAATGGGGGAATTGTGGGGGGCGATGGGGCCAATTGTGGGGCGGGGGGCGATGGGGCCATGGGGGAGATGGGGTTATGGGAGATGGGGTTATGGGGCAGGAGGATTATGGGGCGGGAGGCCATGGGGTTATGGGGCAGGGGGATTATGGGGCGGGGGCCGATGGGGTTATGGGGTGGGATCAGCGCCCCCCACCCTTTTCGGGCCCTAAGCAGCACAACCCCCGGACCCACCTCGAGCTGCGACCCCAATTCGGCTCCGTGCGACCCCATTGGTGTGGGGTGCCCGTGTCCCCACTGGTGTGGGGTTTCCCTGTGTCCCCATTTCTGTGGGGTTTCCCCGTTGTTATGGGGTCTCCCATTGTTCTGGGGTCTCCCCCCGTCGCCATTTCTGTGGGGTCTCTGCCGGGCCTGTCCCCATTTCTGTGGGGTTTCCCCATTGTTGTGGGGTCTCTGTGCCCCCATTGTTCTGGGGTCTCCCATTGTTCTGGGGTCTCCCATTGCTATGGTGTCTCCCATTGCTGTGGGGTCTCCCATTGTTGTGGGGTCTCCCATTGCTGTGGGGTTTCCCCATTGTTATGGTGTCTCCCATTGTTGTGGGGTCTCCCATTGCTGTGGGATCTCCCCGTGTCCCCATTGTTCTGGGGTCTCCCATTGCTGTGGGGTTTCCCCATTGCTCTGGGGTCTCCCCCCGCCCCCACAGCTGCCCGGGGCTGTCCCGCTGCCGCTGCGGGGATGATTTATGGGGTCGGGGATGATTTATGGGGTCGGGATGGCTCCGGGCCAGCTGGGGCCGCTGGCAGCTGGGGAGGGGCGCGGGAACCACCTGGGCCTTTATGGGGCCACCCCCGAGCCCCGGGGGACAGCGGCCCTAAAGGGGACAGAGGACCCTAGAGGGGACAGCGGCCCTAAAGGGGACAGGGGACCCTACAGGGGACAGCGGCCCTAAAGGGGACAGCGGCCTTAAAGGGGACAGGGGACCCTAAAGGGGACAGGGGACCCTAAAGGGGACAGCGGCCTTAAAGGGGACAGCAGCCCTAAAGGGGACAGCAGCCCTAAAGGGGACAGAGGACCCTAAAGGGGACAGGGGACCCTAAAGGGGACAGCGGCCCTAAAGGGGACAATCCCTAAAGGGGACAGAGGACCCTAAAGGGGACAGGGGACCCTAAAGGGGACAATCCCTAAAGGGGACAGAGGACCCTAAAGGGGACAGGGGACCCTAAAGGGGACAATCCCTAAAGGGGACAGCGGCCCTAAAGGGGACAGGGGACCCTACAGGGGACAGCGGCCCTAAAGGGGACAGCGGCCCTAAAGGGGACAGGGGACCCTACAGGGGACAGCGGCCCTAAAGGGGACAGCGGCCCTAATGGGGACAATCCCTAAAGGGGACAATCCCTAAAGGGGACAGCTGGCCTTAAAGGGGTTTGGGGGCCCTAAAGGGGTCTGGGGGCCTTAAAGGGGACAGCGGCCCTAAAGGGGACAATCCCTGAAGGGCACAATCCCTAAAGAGGACAATCCCTAAAGGGGACAATCCCTCAAGGGGTCTGGCGGCCCTAAAGGGGACAGCCGGCCCTAAAGAGGACAATCCCTAAAGGGGACAATCCCTAAAGGAGTCTGGGGGCCCTAAAGGGTTTTGGGAACTGCCGTGATGGGGACAGCAGCCCTAAAGGGAGCAATCCCTAAAAGGGACAATCCCTAAAAGGGACAATCCCTAAAGGAGACAATCCCTATAGGGGACAATCCCTAAAAGGGACAATCCCTATAGGGGACAATCCCTATAGGGGACAATCCCTAAAAGGGACAGTCCCTAAAGGGCTCTGGGGACCCCAAAAAGGTCCGGGGGCTGCCGGGCTGGGGACAATGGACCCCAAAGAGTTTTGGGGTCCCTAAATTGAGGAGGGGCCGGCAGGGGGCGCTGCTGCCTCGCCCGAGGGTTGGGGACAGGGAGGGGACACGGGGACAGAACTGGGAATGGGGAAAAAATATCGGGAATAGGGAAAAATACCGGGAATGGGGAAAAGATTGGGAATGGGGAAAAGACTGGGCAATAGGGAAAGAATTGGGAATGGGGGAAAATGGGAAAAGAGTGGGAATGGGGAAAAAATGGGAATGGGAAAAAATGGGAGCAGAGGAAAAAATTGGGAATAGGAAAAAAACGGGAATAGGGAAAAGATTGGGAACAGGGAAAAAAGTTGGGAATGGGGGAAAAATGGGAATAAGGAAAAATGGGAATAGGGAAAAATGGGAATAGGGGAAAGACTGGGAATAGGGGAAAGACTGGGAATAGGGGAAAAGACTGGGAATGGGAAAAAAATGGAAATAGGGAAAAGATTGGGAATGGGGAAAAATAGGGAACAGGGAAAGCTTGCGAACGGGGAAAAAATGGAAATAGGGAAAAGATTGGGAATGGGGAATAGGGAAAGATTGGGAACGGTGAAAAATGGAAATAGGGGAAAATTGGGAATAGGGGAAAATTGGGAATGGGGAAATTCGGGAGCAGCGGGAGCGGCGGAGGACAAAGGCCGCGCTGGGAGCGCAGATCTGTGGGGGCGGAATGTCAATGAGCGCCGGAGCTCCTTTGTCAGGGGACAATGGCGCCAGATGGGGACAGAGGGGCCCGGGGGGCTCGGGGGACCGGACGGGGCCCTAAAGGGCTTTGGGGACCGGGACAGGGCCCTAAAGGGGTTTGGGATTGGGGACGGGGCCCTAAAGGGGTTTGGGATTGGGGACGGGGCCCTAAAGGGCTTTGGGATGTGCCAGGATGGGGACAATGGGGCCCTAAGGGGTTGGGGACAGGATCGGGGCCCTAAAGGGGTTTGGGATTGGGGACGGGGCCCTAAAGGGGTTTGGGGATGAGGACAGGGCCGTAAAGGGGTTCGGGATTGGGGATGGGGCACTAAAGGGCTTTGGGGATGAGGACAGGGCCATAAAGGGGTTCGGGATCGGGGACAGGGCCCTAAAGGGGTTTGGAATTGGGGACAGGGCCCTAAAGGGGTTTGGGATTGGGATTGGGGCACTAAAGGGGATTGGGAATGGGATCGGGGCTCTAAAGGGGTTTGGGATGTGCCAGGATTGGGGACGGGGCCCTAAAGGGGTTTGGGAATGGGATCAGGGTCCTAAAGGGGTTTGGGATTGGGATTGGGGCCTTAAAGGGGTTAGGGAATGGGATCAGGTTCCTAAAGAGGTTTGGGATTGGGGCCCTAAAGGGGTTTGGGATTGGGGACAGAGCCATAAAGGGGTTAGGGATTGGGATCGGGGCACTAAAGAGGTTTGGGACCGGGATCGGGGCCCTAAAGGGGATTGGGATTGGGATCGGGGCCCTAAAGGGGTTTGGGATTGGGGAAAACTGATCCTAAAGGAGTTGGCATTGGTGACAATGACCCCAAAAAGGTTTGGGATTGGGGACAGGGCCCTAAAGGGGTTTGGGACTGGGGAAAACTGATCCTAAAGGAGTTGGCATTGGGGACAATGACCCCAAAGAAGTTTGGGATGCGCCAGCACATCCCTGGAACTGTGCCTGCGCATGGATTGGTTTTCCTCTTTTTCCTTTTTCCCCGAAAGTGTCATAAATAATAATAATAATAGTAATAGTAATAATAATAATAATAGTAATAATAATAATAATAATATAACATTTCTCAATAAGTTAATTCCATAAATTAATCAATTCCATAAATATCCTCGGGGTGGGGGGGAGGAGAGGAGGGGAAGGGTCTGGGGGAAAAAAGGGAGAATTCCTCTGGGAATTCCTTCTCCAGTCCCTCTGGAATTTCCTGCTCCATCCCTCTGGAATTTGCTGTCCGAGTCCTCTGGGATTTGCTGTCCCAAATCTCCGGGAATTGAGGCTCCGTCCCTCTGGGAATTGCAGTCCCCGTTCCTCTGGGAATTCCTGCTCCAGTTCCTCCGGAATTTGCTGTCCCAGTTCCTCTGGGAATTGCGGCTCCGTCCCTCTGGAATTTCCTGCTCCAATCCTCTGGGAATTGTGGCTCCAAACCTCCGGGATTTGCCATCCCAAACCTCTGGGATTTGCGGGTCGATCCCTCTGGGAATTCCTGCTCCATCCCTCTGGAATTTGCTGTCCCAAATCTCTGGAATTTGCTCTTCCATCCCTCTGGGAATTGAGGCTCCGTCCCTCCGGAAATTCCTGCTCCAATCCTCTGGAAATTGTGGCTCCAAACCTCTGGGATTTGCGGGTTGATCCCTCTGGGAATTGCAGTCCCATCCCTCTGGAATTCGCGGGTCGATCCCTCTGGAATTTGGGGGTCGGTCCCTCCGGGATTTGGTGTCCCAACCCTCTGGAATTCGCGGGTCGATCCCTGCGGGATTTGCTGTCCCAAATCTCTGGAATTTGCTGTCCCAAATCTCTGGAATTCGCGGGTCAATCCCTCCGGGATTTGGTGTCCCAACCCTCTGGAATTTGGGGGTCGATCCCTCCGGGATTTGCTGTCCCAACCCTCTGGAATTCCCGGGTCGATCCCTCTGGGATTTGCGGTCCCGGCGCCGATCCCGATGGGAAATCGATCCCAGTGAAGGGCAGTGGGAGGGGAGCCCAAACCAGTGCCCGACTGGGAGGGGGGACTGGGAATTCCTCCGCCGGGAAATGGGGGAAAATCGGGGATTTCCGGGATCCCTCCCCTGCCCCGGGTTTGTGGGGCTGGGCTGGGGCGGGACGGACAGACGGACACGGGGACAGATGGACACGGGGACAGAGGGACAGATGGACACGGGGACAGAGGGACAAATGGACACGGGGACAGACGGACAGATGGACAGATGGACACAGGGACAGGTGGACACGGGGACATGGGGAGAGATGGACAGACGGACAGTTTCCTGTCCGGGGGCAGGGTGGGCAGCAGCCTCTGGAGCTCGGGGATGGACACAGGGATGGACACAAGGATGGACACATGGACAGATGGACACCTCAAACATCTAACACGTGATTCAGGTATGAGATGTAGCAGATGGCCAGGCGCAGGATCTCCATCTTGGAGTTTCTTGTCGGGGGGCAGCATGGGCAGCAGCGTCTGGAGCTCGGGGATGGACGCAGGGATGGACACACGGACAGACGGACACCTCACACATCCAGGACATGGTTCAGGTAGGAGATGTAGCAGATGGCCAGGCGCAGGATCTCGATCTTGGACAGTTTCTTGTCGGGGGGCAGGGTGGGCAGCAGCCTCCGCAGCTCAGGGATGGACACAGGGATGGACACATGGATGGACACAGGGATGGACAGATGGACAGACGGACATGGTCACACATCTAACACATGGTTCAGGTAGGAGATGTAGCAGATGGCCAGGCGCAGGATCTCGATCTTGGACAGTTTCTTGTCCGGGGGCAGGGTGGGCAGCAGCCTCTGGAGCTCGGGGATGGACACAGGGATGGACACAGGCATGGACAGATGGACAGACGGACATGTTCACACATCCAGAACATGATTTAAATACGAGATGTAGCAGATGGCCAGGCGCAGGATCTCGATCTTGGACAGTTTCTTGTCGGGGGGCAGCGTGGGCAGCAGCCTCCGCAGCTCGGCGAAGGCCACGTTGAAAGCCTCCACGCGGATCCTCTCGCGCGTGGCGTGCGCCGTGCGGTACTTGGCCGTGGCGCGGCGCCGCCGCCGGCGCTCCTCGCGGCTCAGCGGCTCCTTGCGATCGTCCCCGGGGACGCGCGACAGCCCCGGGGGACGCGGCTCGGGATTGGGGTCGGGGTCGGGGTCGGGGTCGGGGTCGGGGTCGCGGTGTGCCGCGGGAACGGCGGGCGCGGCCTGCTCCGAGTTCAGCATCATTGTCACCAGAACGGAGCGGGGACAGCTCGGGAACGGTGTCCTGAGGGGGGGGACAGCTCTGATCCCAAAGTTATGGGGACAGCCCTGGGCCTGAGGGGTTGGGGACAGCTCTGATCCCAAAGTTATGGGGACAGCTCTGATCCCAAAGATATGGGGACAGCTCTGATCCTGAGGGGTGGGGACAGCTCTGATCCCAAAGATATGGGGACAGCTCTGATCCCAAAGATATGGGGACAGCTCTGATCCCAAAGTTATGGGGACAGCTCTGATCCCAAAGATATGGGGACAGCTCTGATCCCAAAGTTATGGGGACAGCTCTGATCCTGAGGGGTGGGGACAGTTCTGATCCCCAAGTTATGGGGACAGCTCTGATCCCAAAGTTATGGGGACAGCTCTGATCCCAAAGATATGGGGACAGCTCTGATCCTAAAGATATGGGGACAGCTCTGATCCCAAAGATATGGGGACAGCCCTGGGCCGGAGGGGTGGGGACAGCTCTGATCCCAAAGATATGGGGACAGCTCTGATCCCAAAGATATGGGGACAGCTCTGATCCTGAGGAGTTGGGGACAGCTCTGATCCCAAAGATATGGGGACAGCTCTGGGCCTGAGGGGTTGGGGACAGCTCTGCAAAAGCTGATCCCAATCGTCTGGGGTCACTTCAGGAAAAGATGTCCCAGAGGTTTTGGGGTCACCACCAATCTGATCCCAATGATTTGGGGACACCTCTGATCCCAAGGGTTTGGAGCAAAGCTGATCCCAATGCTTTGGGGTCCCCTCCAATCTGATCCCGATGATTTGGGGACTCCTCCAAGTCGATCCCGATGATTTGGGGTCACCTCTGGAAAAGCCAATCCCTATGATTCAGGATCACCTCCAAGTTGATCCCAATGATTTGGGGACACCTCTGATCCCAGCGATTTGGGGTCACCTCTAGAAAAGCCAACCCCAATGATTCGGGATCACTTCCAAGCCAATCCCGATGGTTTGGGATCACTTCCAATCCAATCCCAATGATTTGGAGACTCTTCCAAGGCAATCCTGATGATTTGGGATCACTTCCAAGCCGATCCAAATGTATTTGGGATCACCTCTGGAAAAGCCAGTCCCGATGATTTGGGGTCACCTCTGATCCCAGTGATTTGGAGACTCTTCCAAGCCGATCCCAATGATTTGGGATCACCTCCAGAAAAGCCAATCCTGATGATTTGGGATCACTTCCAATCCGATCCCAATGATTTGGAGACTCTTCCAAGCCGATCCCAATGATTTGGGATCACCTCCGGAAAAGCCAATCCCAATAACTTGGGATCACTTCCAAGCCGATCCCAATGATTTGGGGTCACCTCCGGTCCCAGTTTTCGGGGTCCCCTCTGGTCCCAGTTTTCGGGGTCACCTCACCCGGACGAGCCCCCAGGATTGGGGCGTGGCTCGCCAGCTCCCAGCACCCCCGGGGCTCCTCCTCCTCACATTCCCCGCGGGAATTTGGGAATTTTCCCGCGAAATTCCCTCGGCCGCGACGAGGACTTCCCGGGGGATAAATCCAGGGAGGCGGCGGGAGGCATCAAAATTATTGCAAGAATTTTTTTTGTATTTTTTTTCCCAAGTTTTTTTCTGTGTTTTTCCCAAGTTTTTCCGCCTTTTTCCAAAATTTTCCCAAGTTTTTCTGAGATTTTCCCGAGTTTTTCAGAGCTTTTCCCAAGTCTTTCTGAGTTTTTCCATGTTTTTTCCGAGATTCTCCCAAGTTTTTTCCGTTTTCCCCAAGTTTTTCTGCCTTTTTCTGTGTTTTTCCCAAGTTTTTTCTCGGTTTTTTGAGCTTCTCCCAAGTTTTTTCTGCGTTTTCTGTGTTTTTCTGAATTTTTCCCAAGTTTTTTCCACGTTTTTCAGCTTTTCCAAGGTCAGGACAGGCTCAGGGGTCAAATCCTGGAAAAGGACAGAATTTCAGCTCCGGCTGGGGAACGTGCCGGGATCTGTAGAAATGAAACAAATTCGGTTTTTTCTGTGTTTTTCCCAAGTTTTTTCTGTGTTTTTCCCAAGTTTTTTCCGTGTTTTTGGGGCTTTTTTGTCAGGAGTCCTCAGGGGTGAAATCCTGGAAAAGGAGGAGAGGGAATTTCAGCTCCAGGTGGGGAAGGAGGTGTTAAATAATATAAAATGAAATAAAAATAAAATGAAATAAAATAAAGTCAAATGAAAATAAATAGAATAAAAAATGAAATAAAATAAGATAACATAAATCTATAATATATTAAAAATAAAGAATAATGCACAATGAAGAATAATGTTAATATTAGTAAATATAAAATATATATTTAGAAAATATATAATAAAACACATATGTTTTTATAACATAATAAAATAAAAGAAAATAAAACTAAAATGAAACTAAAATGACATAAAATAAATAACATAGAATAACATAGAATAACATAATAAAGCAAAATACAAAAGAAATACAACTAAAATAACATAAAATGACACAAAACAACGTAATAAAATAGAATCAAAACAGAATAAAAAACCAAAATGAAATGAAATAAAATAAAATAGTAAAGCAAACTAAAGCAAAATAAGATAAAATAAAAAAATAAAGTTAAATTGAATTAAATTAAAACAAAATAAAACAATAAAATAAAATAAAATAAAATAAAATAGAGTAAAATAGAATAAAATAAAATAGAATAAAATAAAATAAAATAAAATAAAATAAAATAAAATAAAGTAAAATAAAATAAAATAAAATAAAATAAAATAAAATAAAATAAAATAAAATAAAATAAAATAAAATAAAATAAAATAAAACAAGATAAAATAAAATGAAATGAAAGCTCTCCCGGTTTCCCAGAGGGCGGCAGGTGGCAGCCGCAGGGGAGGGACGGAATTGTCTGACAGATGGAGGCGCAGCTGCGCCGGGAGCGCTGCCGGGGAGTGCCCGCGGGGACTGGGGGCGAGCCCGGGGGAATTCCCGATGGAAATTCGGGATCATGCCCGGGGGAATTCCCGATGGAAATTCGGGATCATCCCCGGGGGGAATCCCCGATGGAAATTCGGGATCATCCCCGGGGGAATTCGGGATCATTCCCGATGGAAATTCGGGATCATTCACGGGGAAATTCGGGATCATCCCCGGGGGAATCCCCCATGGAAATTCGGGATCATTCCCGGGGGAATCCCCGATGGAAATTCGGGATCATTCCCGATGGAAATTCGGGATCATCCCCGGGGGAATTCGGGATCATTCCCGGGGGAATCCCCCATGGAAATTCGGGATCATTCACGGGGAAATTCGGGATCATTCCCGATGGAAATTCGGGATCATGCCCGGGGGGAACTCGGGAGCGATCCCGGGGGAATTCGGGATCATTCCCGGGGGAATCCCCCATGGAAATTCGGGATCATTCACGGGGAAATTCGGGATCATCCCCGGGGGAATCCCCGATGGAAATTCGGGATCATTCACGGGGAAATCCCCGATGGAAATTCGGGATCATCCCCGGGGGAATTCGGGATCATTCCCCATGGAAATTCGGGATCATCCCCGGGGGAATTCGGGATCATCCCCGGGGGGATTCGGGATCATTCCCGGGGGAATTCGGGATCATCCCCGGGGGAATCCCCGATGGAAATTCGGGATCATCCCCGGGGGAATTTGGGATCATTCCCGATGGAAATTCGGGATCATTCCCGATGGAAATTCGGGATCATTCCCGGGGGAGTTCTGGATGATGCCCGGGATCATTCCCGGTGGGAAAAGCGGAGGGAAAAGGAGATGAGGGAAAAACTTCGGAATGGGAAAAGTGAATGGGAAAAGGGAATGAGAAAAATGGATTGGAAAAGTAACGGGAAAAGGGAATGGGAAAAGTGATGGGAAAGGGAATGGGAAAGGGAATGGGGAAAACTTTGGGATGGGAATGGTGCAGGAATGGTGCGGGAATGAGCCCTCAGCTCCCTCGTGAAATGGGAATTGATCCCAAAGCCGCCCGACCCCAATCCCGATTGAAAGCGCTGTGGGGATGGGAATTCGCTGCGGCGATGTCCCAAAAAAAAACCCCGGGAAGAGCTCCCAAAATTCCTGCGGGGGAGGAGGGGGGGTGGATTTTTCCCGCTGAGATTCCCGGAGACAATTCCCGCGCTGGGAATTTGGGATGCTCGGGATCGCCCGAGGGACGCGAATTATTATTTGGGAATTTTGTCTGCCCCGGGTGAATCTCCGTGAATTCGGGATTGAAGGGGATTGGGGAATTTGGGAATTCGGGATTCCCGGGAATTTGGGAATTCGGGCTCAAACAAACTCCCGGCGCTCCCAAAGCTTTCCCGCTCCCTTTTCCCATTTTTTCCCCCAAATAAAATCCATAAATTTTTTTCCCCCCCGTTCCCAAACCGCTCCAGGGATTCCTTCCCAGGAATTGTCCCAATCCCAAAACCCCGGGAATTCTTTCATCTCTCACCCTTTTCCTTCCATCCCTGAGAATTTCCCCAAGAATTTCCCCGAGAATTTTCCCGAGAATTTCCCCGGGAGCCCCAAAGCTGCCCGGGACCCCAATCCCAGGGAATTCCCAAATTTCCTTTTCCCTTTTCCCGAACCTCCCAGCGCCGCTTCCGAAGGGATTCGGGACTGAGCTTTTTCCCGGGAATCCGGAGCCCAATTCCCGCCCGGATCCCGGCTTTTCCCTCCGCTCCCATCCCCTGGAAAACCGTGAAAAACCCCTGGAAAATCCCTGGAAAATCTTTGGGAAATCCCTGGAAGAATCCCTGGAACATCTCTGGAAAACTCCCTGAAAATCCCTGGAAAACCCCTGGAAAAATGAATGGAAAAATCCCTGGAAAAATGAATGGAAAAATCCCTGGAACATCCCTGGAAAAATCCCTGGAAAATTCCTAGAAAATCCCTGGAAAAATCCCTGGAAAATCCCTGGAAAAATCCCAGAAAATCCCTGGAAAATCGGCTTACCTCAGACCCCGCCACCATTCCCGGAGTTCCTCGTCTGGGAATTCCCAGGATTTGGGATCCTCTCGGCTCATCCGCCCATGGAGGAGGAGGAGGAGGAGACGGAAACTTTCCTGGGATTCTCCCGCGGCGGATCCGGGATCGCGAAAAAACGGGAGAAAATCCCGGGAAAAAGGAGAAAATCTCGGGAAAAACCGGGAGAAGATCCCAGGGAAAAGGAGAAAATCTCGGGAAAACCCGGGAGAAAATCCCGGGGAAAAACGGGAGAAGATCCCGGGAAAAGGGGAGAAAGTCACGGGGGAAAACGGGAGAAAATCCCGGGAAAAAAGGAGAAAATCCCGGGGAAAAACGGGAGAAAATCCCGGGAAAAAACGGGAGAAAGTCGCGGGAATTGCGCGCTCCGGACCCTCCGAGGCTGCGCTTCGCCGCCTCCCGAAATTCCCAATTTATCCGCGCGGGCTCGGCCCGACCCCGGGAGCCTCATTGGCCTCGGCCGCGCTCATAAATATGGAAAAATCGGGAATTCGGAATTCCATTGGCCGCCGCCAGCCCCCGGAGGGGACGGGGACGGGCGGGGACAGGCGGGGACAGGCGGGGACAGGCGACAGCTGCGCCCGGAGAGCCTTCCCGGAGGGAATTCGGGGGGAAAATGGGAAAGGGGAGAGGGAAAAAAGGGAGCCTGGGGCTGGGATCGCCGGGAAAAGGGAAAAAAGGGGAAAAAGGGAAAGGGGAGAGGAGGCTGGGGCTGGGATCGCCGGGAAAAGGGAAAAAAGGGGAAAAAAGGGGAAAAAAGGCGAAAAAAGGGGGGGAAAGGGAGTCTGGGGCGGAATTCCCGAGAAAAGGGAATAAGGGAAAGGAGTCTGGGAGGGGAAAGGGCTCCTAGAGCAGAATTCCCGGGAAAAGAGAGCCTGGAAGGGAAAAGGAAGCTTGGAAAAATTCGGGAATTCGGCGCCGGGAAAAGAGAGCCTGGGGCAGAATTCCCGGCAGGATGGGGCAGAATTCCCGGGAAAAGGGAATAGGTAAAGGGGGGGGAAAAGGGAAAATTCTGGGGCAGAATTCCCGGCAGGATGGGGCAGAATTCCCGGAAAAAGGGAAAAAAGGGATCCTGGAGAAGAATTCCCGGCAGGATCCCTGAGGATCCGTTTGGGAATCCCGGCAGGAAAATTCACCTGCGGAGAAGGAAAAGCGAGGGGAAGGAAAGTCGGGAACATCCCGGGAATATTCGGGAATGGGAGAAACTCCCGTGAACATCCCGGGAATATTCGGGAGTGTCCGGGATTGGGATGCCGTGTCCTGCCGGGACCTCCTGGGGCCGCTCCGCTGTCCCCCCGGGACTGTGCGGGAAATGGGGACAATGTCCATCCCCCGCTGGGGACATTCCCGGCGCTCCTTTGGGCTCTGTCCCTGTCCCTTGGGCTCTGTCCCTGTCCCTTTGGGCTCTGTCCCTGTCCCTTGGGCTCTGTCCCTGTCCCTTGGGCTCTGTCCCAGCTCTGTCCTCCCCTCATGGCGGCCTCGTCCCTGTCCTTATCCCTGTCCCCATCCCTGTCCCTATCTCTGTCCCTGTCCCTTTCCCTGTCCCCATTCCCATTCCCTGTCCCTGTCCCCTAGCCCCATCCCTGTCCCCTCCTGTCGCTGTCCCCATCCTCCGTCCCTATTCCTGTCCCCTCGCTCTGTCCCCTCTCTGTCCCCATCCCTCTCCCCCTCTCCCTGTCCCCTCCTGTCGCCTCCTGTCCCTGTCCCCATCCCTCTCCCCCGTTCGTTCTCCTCCATGTCCCCATCCCTGTCCCCTCTTGTCGCTGTCGCTGTGGCTGTTCCCATCTGTCGCTGTGGCTGTCCCTGTCCCCTCCTGTCTCTATCCCTGTCTCTGTCCCCTGTTGTCGCTGTCGCTGTGGCTGTCCCCTCCTGTCGCTGTCCCCTCCTGTCACTGTCCCCTCCTGACTCTGTCGCTGTCACTGTCCCTGTCCCCTCTGTCTCTGTCCTCTCCTGTCGCTGTCTCTGTCGCTGTCCCCTCTGTCGCTGCGGCTGTCCCCTCCTGTCTCTGTCCTCTCCTGTCGCTGTTGCTGTCCCTGTCTCTGTCGCTGCCCCCTCCTGTCCCTGTCCCTGTCGCTGTCCCTGTCGCCGTCTCTGTCCCCTCCTGTCTCTGTCGCTGTGGCTGTCCCCTCCTGTCCCCGTCTCTGTCGCTGTCCCCTCCTGTCGCTGTCGCTGTCCCCTCCTGTCCCTGTCCCCTGCTGTCGCTGTCCCCTCCTGTCGTTGTCGCTGTCCCTGTCTCTGTCTCTGTCCCCTCTGTCGCTGTCGCTGTCCCTGTCGCTGTTCCTGTCCCTGTCGCTGTCGCTGTCGCTGTCCCCCCGGGGCCCCTCCTGGTTGGGCTCCAGCTCCTGGCGCAGGTCGCAGATGGTCCCGAGCCGCGGGCGGCGACAGCGGACCCAGGTGGGGACAGTGGGGACAGGAGGGGACAGTGGGAGCCAGGTGGGGACAGTGGGGACAGGGAGGGGACAGCGGGACCCAGGTGGGGACAGTGGGGACAGGGAGGGGACAGCGGGACCCAGGTGGGGACAGCGAGGGGACAGTGGGGACAGCGAGGGGACAGCGGGACCCAGGTGGGGACAGCGAGGGGACAGTGGGACCCAGGTGGGGACAGTGGGGACAGCGAGGGGACAGCGGGACCCAGGTGGGGACAGTGGGGACAGGGAGGGGACAGTGCGGACAGAGAGGCGACAGCGAGGGGACAGCGGGGACAGGGATGGAGGGACGGAGAGGGGACAGCGGGACCCAGGTGGTGACAGGGATGGGGACAGTGGGGACAGGGAGGGGACAGAGAGGGGATAGAGAGGGGACAGGGACAGGAAGGGAGAGGGAGGGAAGGAGGGACAGAGAGGGGACAGGAGGGGACAGGAGGGGACAGAGCGATCCCAAATCCCATCCTCCTTCCCCATCCCAAATCCTCCTCTCCTTCCCGCACCTCATCCCAAACCCCAAATCCCAAATCCACATCCCAAATCCACATCCCCACCCCGAATCTCCATCCCACATCTCCATCCCAAATCCCCCATCCCCATCCCGAACCCCTCCCCGCTTGTCCTGAGAGGATTTTTTGGGATCGTTCCCCCATCCCCATCCCGAACCCCTCCCCGCTCTCCCGAGAGGATTTTTTGGGATCGTTCCCCCATCCCCATCCCACACTCCCTCCCGCCTGTCCCGAGAGGATTTTTTGGGATCGTTCCCGGCCCGGCTCCTGCTCCGCTCCCGCAGCTGAGGCCGCGCGGCTCCGGGAGCTGTTCCAGCCGGGAATGAATCGATTCCAGCCGGGAACGATTCCATTTGGGAACGATTCCATTTGGGAACGATTCCAATCCAGCCGGGAACGATTCCAGTCGGGAATGATTCCATTCCATTCAGGAACGATTCCCGCCGGGAATTCCGGGCGCTTTTCCCACCCCAGACACCCCTGGAATGGGATCGGGATCGGAACGGGGATTGGGACCGGGATTGGATTGGGACCGGGATTGGAACCCGGATTGGGACCGGGATTGGATTGGGACCGGGATTGGAACCCGGATTGGGACCGGGATTGGATTGGGACCGGGATTGGAACCCGGATTGGGACCGGGATTGGATTGGGACCGGGATTGGAACCCGGATTGGGACCGGGATTGGATTGGGACCGGGATTGGAACCCGGATTGGGACCGGGATTGGATTGGGATCGGGATTGGAACCCGGATTGGGACCGGGATCAGGACCAGGACCGGGTTCGGATTGGGGCCGCGGATCCAGAGCTGGGATGGCATTCCCGGGAATTCGCTCGGCTCCGGGACAGGCCCGGCGCGGCTTTCCCGGAGCTGCACCGCTCGGGATTCCCACCGGGAATGGCGGATTTCACATCGGGATATCCCACCGGGAGCGGGGGATTCATCCCGGGATATCCTACCGGGAATAGGGGATTCCCACCGGGAATGGGGGATTTCATTCCTACCGGGAATGGGGGATTCATCCCGGGATATCCTACCGGGAATAGGGGATTCATCCCGGAATTGCTGCCAGGAATGGGGGATTCCATCCCACCGGGAATGGGGGATTGCATCCCGGGATATCCCACCGGGAATGGGGGATTTAATTCCTGTCGGGAATGGGGGATTCCATCCCACCGGGAATAGGGGATTCCCACCGGGAACGGGGGATTCATCCCGGAATTGCCGCCGGGAATGGCGGATTTCATCCCGGGATATCCCACTGGGAATGGGGGATTTAATTCCTACCGGGAATGGGGGATTCATCCCACTGGGAATGGGGGATTGCATCCCGGGATTCCCACCGGGAATGGGGAATTTAATTCCTACTGGGAATGGGGGATTCATCCCGAGATTCCCACCGGGAATGGGGAATTTCATGGGGGATTTCATCCCCACCGGGAATGGGGAATTTCATCCCAGGACATCCTCCAGCTCCGGGAATCCAAGCAGACCCCACAGATCCCAAAGATCCCACAGATCCCATGGAGCAGGAAGGGATGAAGCCACAGATTTGGATTTGGGCTTTGGGGTCACCCCAGGGCCCCTGTGCGTTGGATTTGGGGTTCAGGGTCACTTTGGGGCCACCTGTGAGGTGGATTTGGGGTCACTCCAGGGTGGATCTGGGGTCACTCCAGGGATGTGGATTTGGGATTCAGGGTCACTCCAGGGATGTGGATTTGGGATCTGGGGTCACTTTGGGGCCACCTGTGAGGTGGATTTGGGGTCACTCCAGGGCAGTTTTGGGATTTGGGGTTACTCTGGGGACGTGGATTTGGGGTTCGGGGTCACTCTGGGGTGGATTTGGGGTCACTCCAGGGATGTGGATTTAGGATTCGGGGTCACTTTGGGGTGGATTTGGGATTTGGGTCCTGGGAAGGGCTCCGGCCGCTCCGGGCTCTCCCTTCCACAGCATTCCCAGGAATTCCAGGACCTTTCCCCACCTGGAAAATCCCGAATTGCCCTCGGGGCCTCGATCCGATCCTTTCCAGGGCAGAACAATTCCGTGGCCGTGCCAAGGCATTTTCCTTTTCCTTTCCTTTTCCTTTTCCGGGCGAATTCCCAGGGATTAGGGATGCCCCAATTGCCGCCGGAATCCCCAGAGGCTCCGGGGCTGGCGCAGCTGCGGCCGAGCCAGGAAACGGGAAAAATGTGGGGTGGGATGGAAAAAAATATGGGAAAAAAATATGGGGTGGGATGGAAAAAAAAATATGGGATGGGATTGGGAAAAATATGGGGAAAAAACTGGGAAAAAATATGGGGTGGGATGGAAAAAAAATATGGGAAAAAAACTGGGAAAAAATATGGGGTGGGATTGGGAAAAATCTGGGGTGGGATTGGGAAAAAAATATGGGACGGGATTGGGAAAAATATGCGATGGGATTGGGAAAAATATGGGACGGAATTGGGAAAAATGTGGGGTGGGATTGGGAAAAAAACATGGGATGGGATTGGGAAAAAAAATATGGGACGGGATTGGGAAAAAAAATATGGGACGGGATTGGGAAAAATGTGGGACGGGATTGGAAGGAAAAATACGGGAAAAAATATGGGATGGGATTGGGAAAAATATGGGAAAAAATCTGGGAAAAAATATGGGGTGGGATTGGGAAAAAAATATGGGATTGGGAAAAAAATATAGGATGGGATTGGGAAAAATGTGGGGTGGGATTGGGAAAAATATGGGATGGGATTGGGAAAAAAATATGGAACGGGATTGGGAAAAAAAATATGGGACGGGATTGGGAAAAAAAATATGGGACGGGATAGGAAGGAAAAATACGGGAAAAAATATGGGATGGGATTGGGAAAAAAGTATGGGATAGGATTGGGAAAAATATGGGGTGCAATTGGCAAAAATGTGGGATGGGATTGGGAAAAATGTGGGGTGGGATTGGGAAAAAAAATATGGGATGGGATTGGGAAAAATGTGGGACGGGGTTGGAAGGCAAAATATGGGAAAAAATATGGGATGGGATTGGGAAAAAAAAAATGGGATGGATTGGGAAAAAAAATATGGGATGGAATTGGGAAAAATGTGGGGGGGGATTGGGAAAAATATGGGAAAAAACTGGGAAAAAATATGGGGTGGGATTGGGAAAAAATATGGGGTGGGATTGGGAAAAAAATATGGGATGGAGAAAAAATTTAGGATGGGATGGAAAAAAAAAATGGGATGGGATGGGGAAAAAAAAAAGGGATGGAACGGATTCAGGGAAAAAACCCGGGATCGGCTTTGCGGGAATTCCCATTTTTTTTCCCTCCAATTTTTCCCTTTTTCTCCTCCACTTTCCCTCCCCTTTTTTCCCTTTTTTCCCCTTTTTTTCCCAAGCCCTCTCCCTCCCCACCCCCCAAATTCCCAGCCCTACCCCACGGAATTTTTCTGTGGATCCAAAACTCCAAAATCTCCTCCATCCATCCAATCCCAATCCCGAGCCCCAAAAATTTGGGAGTCGGGAATTCCGCGGATTTATTCGGAATATTTACAACCCCCGGGGAATGTTTTCCGTCCCGATGTTTCCAAACTCCTGGAATTCCTCCCCATTCCCAAAAAAAAAAAATGTAAAAAAAAAAAAAAAAATCAAAATCCTTTATCCTTCCCACCTGGAATTTCGGGAATTTCCCACCTGGAATTTCGGGAATTTCCCACCTGGGATTTTGGGAATTTCCCGCTCAGTGCAGGAGGAATTTTGGGAAGTTTGGGAATTTCCGGAATTTCCCATTCAGGGCACCGAATCCAAGTGGGAATTTTGGGAATTTGCCACTGAGGGGATCAGAATTTTTGGGAATTTCCCATTCAGGGCATGGAACCCAACCTGGAATTTTGGGAATTTCCTACTCAGGGCACCAAGAATTTTGGGAATTTGCCAGCGAGGGCAGCAGATCCAACCCGGAATTTTGGGAATTTCCCACTCGGGGCACCGTTTTCCAGGAACACCTCCGGGATCTCCCGCGGAATCAGACCCGGAAGCTCCGGAGGGAATTTCCCGTGGGCGAGGGGAGGATCCCAGCTTTTCCAGATGTTCTCTGTCCGTTTTCCCAGATTTTCCGTGCGTTTCCAGGTGTTTTCCGTGGGTTTTCCGTGGATTTTCCCAGATTTCCCCGGATTTCCCGCGGGATTTCCTGGATTTTCCCGGATTTCCTGTGGGTTTTCCCGGATTTTCCTGGATTTCCCGTGGGGTTTTTTTCCCCGTGGTTTTTCCAGGATTTCCCCTGGTTTTTCCGGGATTCTCCTGGATTTTTTCCGGGATTTTTTCCGGGATTTTCCGGTCCCTCAGTAGCCGCCGGCGCTGGCGTTTTCGGGAATTCCGAAGAGCAGCTCGGCCTTGGCGTTGATGATGTAAGTGCAGAGCAGAGAGAGGAGCAGCACCGAGATCCCCACGGCCAGCGTCAGCAGCTGGAAATCAATAATCAATAATTGATCAATAATCGATAATCGATAATCAATGGCTCAGATCCCCACGGCCAGGGTCAGCAGCTGGAAATCAATAATCAATAACTGATCAATAATCAATAATCGATCAATGGCTCAGATCCCCACGGCCAGCGTCAGCAGCTGGAAATCAATAATCAATAATCGATAATCAATATTTAATCAATGGATCAGATCCCCACGGCCAGGGTCAGCAGCTGGAAATCAATAATCAATAATTGATCAATAATCAATATTTAATCAATGGCTCAGATCCCCACGGCCAGCGTCAGCAGCTGGAAATCAATAATCAATAATTGATCAATAATCGATAATCAATGGCTCAGATCCCCACGGCCAGCGTCAGCAGCTGGAAATCAATAACTGATAATTGATCAATAATCGATAATCGATCAATGGCTCAGATCCCCAGGGCAGGAGTGAGCAGCTGGCAATGGGGAGACATCATCCAACAGAGTGTGATGTCACAGTGATGTCACCACTCTGTGATGTCATCGATGACATCATCAGAGTGTGATGTCACCGTGATGTCACCAGGCTGTGATGTCATCAATGACATCATCCATCAGAGTGTGATGTCACCAGGCTGAGAGTGATGTCATCACTGACATCATCCAATGGAGGGTGGCATTACCGTGAGGCCACTGCACAGTATGATGTCATCAATGACATCACCCAACACAGTGTGTGACGTCACCAGAACACCACACAGACAGGTGACGTCACCGCCGGGGGTACAAAATGTCATCTCACAAAGCACGACGTCCCTGTGACGTCACCGGGCAGAGCATGACGTCACGGTGACGTCACATATCAGAGCACGATGTCATGATGACATCATCAGACAGAGCACGATGTTGTGGTGACATTATGGGGCGGAGCATGACATCACAGTGACATCACCGGTCAGAGCATGACATCACAGTGATGTGACCGTACAGAGCGCGATGCCATGATGATGCCACCAGACAGAGTATGGCGTCATAATGACGTCACCGGGCAGGCCACGATGTCATGGTGACGTCACTGGGCAGAGCATGCTGTCATGATGACATCACCGGACAGAGCATGACGCTGCACTGACATCACAGAGCAGAACATGACGTCATGGTGACGTCACCATACGGAGAATGATGTAGTGATGATGTCACCAGACAGATTATAACGTCGGAGTGACGTCACCAGACAGAGTATGATGTCACTGTGACCTCACCGGCCAGAGCGTGACTTCACAGTGACATCATTTGTCGGAGTGTGACATCACAGTGACGTCACCAGACAGAGCATGATGCCATGATGATGTCACCAGACAGATTATAATGTCAGAGTGATGTCACCAGACAGAGTATGATGTCACAGTGACGTCACCAGTCAGAGCGTGACTTCACAGTGATGTCACTGGTCAGAGTGTGACGTCACCGATCAGAGTGTGACGTCACCGGTCAGAGTGTGACGTCACAGTGACGTCACCGGTCAGAGTGTGACGTCATTCCCGGGGCTGACCTCGAGCTCGGGGCTGGCCACGAGGAAGATTCGCGCGCGGATCTCCTTCCAGCGACTCTCGGTCCACGTCGAGTACTCGCGGGAGCTCCACTGGCGCAGCTCGAACGCCGGGGACAGCGCCTTGGCCAGGCGGGCCCCGGAACGGACGCAGAACGGGAGGCGGGACGTGGAATTCGGGATCAGGGAGCCTTGGATCCAGGAATACTCGTAGAGCTGGAAAAATGGGAATGGAAATCAGAATTAAAATGGGAATTACAGTGGGAATCACAGCCTTGGTCAGGCGGGCCCCGGAACGGACGCAGAATGGGATTCGGGATGTGGAATTCGGGATCAGTGATCCCTGGATCCAGGAATACTCGTAGAGCTGGGAACGACAGCGGGAAAATGGGAATTAAAATGGGAACTACAGTAGGAATCACAGCCTTGGCCAGGCGGGCCACGGAGCGCACGCAGAACGGGAGGCGGGACGTGGAATTTGGGATCAGGGAGCCCTGGATCCAGGAGTATTCATAGAGCTGGGAATGGAAAATGGGAATTAAAATGGGAATTACAGCAGGAATTAAAATGGGAATCACAGCCTTGGCCAGGCGGGCCCCGGAGCGCACGCAGAACGGGAGACGGGACGTGGAATTCGGGATCAGGGAGCCTTGGATCCAGGAGTATTCATAGAGCTGGGAATGGAAATCAGAATTAAAATGGGAATTACAGCAGGAATCACAGCCTTGGCCAGGCAGGCCCCGGAGCGCACGCAGAACGGGAGACGGGACGTGGAATTCGGGATTAGAGATCTCTGGATCCAGGAGTATTCATAGAGCTGGGAACGACAGCGGGAAAATGGGAATTAAAATGGGAATTACAGCAGGAATCACAGCCTTGGCCAGGCGGGCCCCGGAACGGACACAGAACGGGAGACGGGATGTGGAATTCGGGATTAGAGATCCCTGGATCCAGGAGTACTCATAGAGCTGGAAAAATGGGAATGGAAATGGGAATTACAATGGGAATTACAGCAGGAATCACAGCCTTGGCCAGGCGGGCCCCGGAGCGCACACAGAACGGGAGGTGTGAGGTGGAATTTGGGATCAGGGAGCCCTGGATCCAGGAATACTCGTAGAGCTGGGAATGGAAATCAGAATTAAAATGGGAATTACAGCAGGAATCACAGCCTTGGCCAGGAGGGCCCAGAACGGACACAGAACGGGAGATGGGACGTGGAGTTGGGAATTAATGATCCCTGGATCCAGGAGTATTCATAGAGCTGGAAAAATGGGAATGGAAATCAGAATTAAAATGGGAATTACAGCAGGAATTAAAATGGGAATCACAGCCTTGGTCAGGCGGGCCCCGGAGCGCACGCAGAACGGGAGACGGGACGTGGAATTGGGAATTAATGATCCCTGGATCCAGGAGTATTCATAGAGCTGGGAATGGAAAATGGGAATTATAATGGGAATTAAAATGGGAATTAAAATGGGAATCACAGCCTTGGCCAGGCGGGCCCCGGAGCGCACGCAGAACGGGATTTGGGATGTGGAATTCGGGATCAGTGATCCCTGGATCCAGGAATACTCATAGAGCTGGGAACGACAGCGGGAAAATGGGAATTAAAATGGGAACTACAGCAGGAATCACAGCCTTGGCCAGGCGGGCCCCGGAGCGGACGCAGAACGGGAGACGGGACGTGGAATTTGGGATCAGGGAGCCCTGGATCCAGGAATACTCGTAGAGCTGGAAAAATGGGAATTAAAATGGGAATTACAGCAGGAATCACAGCCTTGGCCAGGCGGGCCCCGGAGCGCACGCAGAACGGGAGACGGGACATGGAATTTGGGATCAGAGATCCCTGGATCCAGGAGTACTTGTGCAGCTGGGAATGGAAAACGGGCATGGAAATGGGAATGGAAATGGGAATGGAAATGGGAATGGAAATGGGAATGGAAATAGGAATGGAAATGGGAATGGAAATGGGAATTCCCTGGACACCTCCAGGGATGGTGATCCAACCCTCCCCGGGCAGCCCTGCCGAGGCCTTTTCCCTTTCCCAGCAGGAATTGCCCCAAATTCCCACCCGGAGCCTCCCCATTCCCATTCCATTAATTCCCATTCCCATCTCCATTCCCATTCTATTAATTCCCATTCCTATTCCCATTCCATTCCCATTATTCCCATTCCCATTAATTCTCATTCCATTCCCATAATTCCCATTCCCATAATTCCCATTCCCATTCCATAATTCCCATTATTCCCATTCCCATTCCATTCCATTCCCATTGGACACCCCAACCTCTCCTCGAGCACAAAATTCCCATTTTTCCCCTGCACTCCAGGACAAAATTCCCATTTTTTCCCCTGCACTCCAGGACAAAATTCCCATTTTTCCCCCTACAATTCCCCATTTTTCCCCCCCGGGAATTGCTGCCTGGCCTCACCTCGGGCTGGGATCCGGGGATTTTTTCGGGATTCTGGCATTCCTCGCGGGAGAAGTTGACCCTGGAGCCTGTGAGGTTGGCCAGGACGAACTGCACGAGGTACGTGGTGTTCACCGGGCTGGACACGGCCACGTAGTGCTGCGGGGTGTCCCCTGGAAAACGGGAAAAAAAATGGGGAAAAAATGGGAAAAATGGGAAAATTGGGAAATCCAGACCCAACCATGTAGTGCTGCGGGGTGTCCCCTGGGGAAAATGGGAAAAAATGGGAAAAATGGGAAAAAAATGGGAAAAATGGGAAATCCAGCCCCAACCATGTAGTGCTGCGGGGTGTCCCCTGGGGAAAATGGGAAAAAATGGGAAAAAAAAATGGGAAAATTGGGAAAAATGGGAAATCCAGACCCAAAAATGTTATAGTGCTGCGGGGTGTCCCCTGGGAAAAACGGGGAAAAAAAAAGGGAAAATGGGAAAAATGGGAAAAATGGGAAAAATGGGAAAATTGGGAAATCCAGACCCAACCACGTAGTGCTGCGGGGTGTCCCCTGGGGAAAAATGGGAAAAAATGGGGAAAAAAATGGGAAAATTGGGAAATCCAGCCCCAAAAAATGTTACAGTGCTGCAGGGTGTCCCCTGGAAAAATGGGGAAAAACAGGAAAATTGAGAAAAAGGGGGAAAATGGGAAAAATGGGATTAGGAATGGGAAAACCCAGCCCCAAAAGCTGAGGAGTGTCCCCTGGAAAAGTGGGAAAAATGGGAAAAATGGGATTAAGAATGGGAAAACCCAGCCCCAAAAGCTGTGGGATACCCCCTGGAAAAGCGGGAAAAATGGGATTGGGATATCCCCTGAAAAAATGGGATTGGGAATGGGAAAATTTGGATCAGGAATGGGAGAATCGCGATTGGGAATGGGAAAATCGAGATTAGGAATTGGAAAATCGGGATTGGGAATGGAAAATCAGGATTGGGAATGGGAAAATCGGGATTGGGAATTGGAAAATCAGGATTGGGAATTGGAAAATCGGGATTTGGAATGGAAAAATCGGGATTTGGAATGGAAAAATCGGGATTGGGGATGGAAAAATAGGATTGGGAACGGTGCAATCCCGGAATTCCGAGTCCCGGATTTCCTCACCCAGGATTCCCTTGAGGTCAGGTTTGATGATGGACTGGAACCAGGAATTGTTGGTTTGGATCAGGAACCCGTAGAGCATCCGGGAGACCTGGAAAATCGGGAATTCCATCAGGAAAATCGGGAATTCCGTCAGGGAAAATTGGGAATTTCGTCAGGGAAAATTCGGGAATTCCGTCAGGGAAAATCGGGAATTACGTCAGGGAAAATCGGGAATTCCGTCAGGGAAATTCGGGAATTCCGTCAGGGAAAATTTGGGAACTCGGGGCTCGGGGGGGCGGGGAATTCAGGATTTTGGCTCCAGGAACTCCAGGAAATTGGGGATTTTAATCCTAGGGATTTCGGGAAAATTGGGGATTTTGATTTCAGGGATTTCAGGAAATTGAGGCTTTTAATTCTAGGAACTCTAGGAAAATTGGGCATTCCGGTTCAAGGAATTTCAGGAAAATCGGGGATTCTAATCCCACAGATTTCAGGAAAATCACAGATTCTAATTCTAGGAACTCCAGGAAAATTGGGGATTTCGATTTCAGGGATTTCAGGAAATAGGGGATTTTAATCTTAGGGATTTCAGGGAAACTGGGGACTCTAATCCCAGAGATTCCAGGAAAATCGGAGCCGGAATTCCCAGAATTCCTGAAATTCCCACCGTGCTGGGATCGGCGCGGATGCTCTCGGTGCCCCCAGCTCCTCCTGCCAACGTGAACAGAGCGCGAGCCACGAACGTTCCCACCTCGGCCAGGGCCTGCGGGAAAAACAGGAAAAATATCGGAAAAATGGGAAAAATGGGAAAATTCCTGTGCCACGAACGTGCCCACCTCGGCCAGGGCCTGCGGGAAAAACAGGAAAAATATCGGAAAAGTGGGAAAAATGGGAAAATTCCTGTGCCAGGAACGTGCCCAGCTCGGCCAGGGCCTGCGGGAAAAACGGGAAAAATGGAAAAAATATCGGAAAAATGGGAAAAATGGGATTGGAAATAAGAAAAGAGGGATTGGGAATGGGGAAAATGGGATTGGGAATGGGGAAAATGGGAAAAACCTTTTCCCACACTTTTCTTCCTTTACCCAAACTTTTCCTCCCATTCCCAAATCCCTCCCAGCCCATTCCCACCCTTTCCTCCCGTTCCCAAATCCCTCGGGATTTATTCCTGCCCCTTTTCCAGGATTCTCCTCCCATTCCCAAATCCGTTGGGATTTTTCCTGCCCCATTCCCGTCCTTTTCTCCCATTCCCAAATTCCTCGGGATTTATTCCTGCCCCTCTTCCAGGTTTTTCCTCCCATTCCCAAATCCATTGAGATTATTCCTGCCCCATTCCCGTCCTTTTCTCCCATTCCCAAACCCCTCTGGATTTATTCTCACCCCTTTTCCAGGTTTTTCCTCCCATTCCCAAATCCCTCCCAACTCCTTTTTCCCACCCTTTTCCAAACTTTTCCCATCCTTTCCCTCCCATTCCTAAACTCCTCTGGATTTATTCCTGCCCCTCTTCCAGGATTCTCCTCCCATTTCCAAATCCCTCAGGATTTATTCCTGGCCCATTTCCAGGTTTTTTCTCCAATTCCCAAATTCCTCGGGATTTTTTCCTGCCCCATTCCCATCCTTTTCCCTCATTCCCAGCTCTCTCCCAGCTCCTTTTTCCCACCCTTTTCCAAACTTTTCCCATCCTTTCCCTCCCATTCCCAACTCCTTCTGGATTTATTCCTGCCCCTCTTCCAGGGTTTTCCCCCCATTTCCAAATCCATTGGGATTTTTCCTGCCCCCATTCCCGTCCTTTTCTCCCATTCCCAAATTCCTCTGGATTTATTCTCACCCCTTTTCCAGGTTTTTCCTCCCATTCCCAAATCCCTCCCAACTCCTTTTTCCCACCCTTTTCCAAACTTTTCTTCCTTTTCCTCTCATTCCAAATTCAATCTGGATTTATTCCTGCCCCCATTCCTGTCCTTTTCTCTCATTCCCAAATTCCTCTGGATTTATTCCTGCCCCTTTTCCAGGATTCTCCTCCCATTCCCAAATCCGTTGGGATTTTTCCTGCCCCATTCCCGTCTTTTTCTCCCATTCCCAAATTCCTCGGGATTTATTCCTGCCCCTCTTCCAGGTTTTTCCTCCCATTCCCAAACCCCTCCCAACTCCTTTTTCCCACCCTTTTCCAAACTTTCCTCCCATTCCCAAACCCCTCCCGCCCCATTCCATCCCAGGAATCCCCGGAATTCTCAGGAATCCCAGAAATCCCTGGAATTTCCATTCCATCCCCGAAATCCATGGAATCCCCGAAATCCCTGGAATTCCCATTCCATCCCAGAAATCCCCGGAATTCCCATTCCATCCCAGAAATCCCCGGAATTCCCATTCCATCCCAGAAATCCCTGGAATTTCCATTCCATCCCAGAAATCCCTGGAATTCCCAGGAATCCCCGAAATCCCTGGAATTCCCATTCCATCCCAGGAATCCCTGGAATTCCCACTCCATCCCCGAAATCCATGGAATCCCCGAAATCCCTGGAATTCCCATTCCATCCCAGAAATCCCCGGAATTCCCATTCCATCCCAGAAATTCCTGGAATTTCCATTCCATCCCCGAAATCCATGGAATCCCCGAAACCCCTGGAATTCCCATTCCATCCCAGGAATCCCTGGAATTCCCATTCCATCCCAGAAATCCCCGGAATTCTCAGGAATCCCAGAAATCCCTGGAATTTCCATTCCATCCCCGAAATCCATGGAATCCCCGAAACCCCTGGAATTCCCATTCCATCCCAGAAATCCCCGGAATTCCCATTCCATCCCAGAAATTCCTGGAATTTCCATTCCATCCCCGAAATCCATGGAATCCCCGAAACCCCTGGAATTCCCATTCCATCCCAGAAATCCCCGGAATTCCCAGGAATCCCAGAAATTCCTGGAATTTCCATTCCATCCCCAAAATCCATGGAATCCCCGAAACCCCTGGAATTCCCATTCCATCCCAGAAATCCCCAGAATTCCCAGGAATCCCGGAAATCCCCGGAATTCCCATTCCATCCCAGAAATTCCTGGAATTCCCATTCCATCCCAGGAATCCCTGGAATTCCCAGGGATCCCCCGGACCTTGGCGGTGTCGGTGACGAACTCGAGCTGTTCCTCGGGGCTCAGCCCCTCGGGGTATCGAACCCCAATGCTCTCGGCTGTGTCGAACCTGCTCTGGAAATACCTGGGAAGGGACAGGAAAACCGGGATTGGGAATGGCCGGGGGATTCCCAGAGCCCTGAGTGGCAAATTCCCCAAATTTCTGATTCCCTGAGTGGGAAATTCCAAAAATTTCTGATTCCCTGAATGGGAAATTCCCAAAATTTCTGATTCCCTGAGTGGCAAATTCCCAAAATTTCCAAATTCCTTGAGTGGGAAATTCCCCAAATTTCCAAATTCCCTGAGTGGCCAACCCTCCCTCCCAAATTCCCAATCCTCGTTCCCAAATTCCCAAACCTCATTCCCTAATTCCCAAATTCCCAAAATCTCAAATTCCCCAACCCTCATTCCCTCATTTCCAAATTCCCAATCCTCACTCCCAAATTCCCAAATTTCCAAATTCCCAATTCTCATTCCTAAATTTTCCAACCCTCACTCCCAAATTCCCAAATTCCCAACCCTCATTCCCAAATTCCGAAATTCCAAGATTCCCAACCCTGATATCCTCATTCCCTCATTTCCAAATTCCCAAATTCCCAGCTCTCATTCCCTCACAAAAATAACTCCCAAAATAACCCCAAAAAACCCTCGGAATCAGAGCAAATAAAACCCCAAAAAACCCCAAAAACCCCTTGGAATCAGAGCGAAAACGTCCCAAAAAATCCCAAAAACCCCTCGGAATCAGAGCGAATAAATCCCAAAAAAACCCCCCAAAAACCCTGCAGAATCAGAGTGAAAAAATCCCAAAAAATCCCAAAAACCCCTCGGAATCAGAGTGAATAACTCCCAAAAAAACCCCCCAAAAACCCTCGGAATCAGAGCAAAAACATCCCAAAAAATCCCAAAAACCCCTCGGAATCAGAGCGAAAAAATCCCCAAAAAATCCCAAAAACCCCTCGGAATCAGAGCGAATAACTCCCAAAATAACCCCAAAAACCCCTCGGAATCAGAGCGAATAAATCCCAAAAAAAACCCCAAAAACCCCTCGGAATCAGAGCGAATAAATCCCAAAAAAACCCCCAAAAAACCCCTCGGAATCAGAGCGAATAAATCCCAAAAAAACCCAAAAACCCCTCGGAATCAGAGCGAATAAATCCCAAAAAAACCCCCAAAAAACCCCTCGGAATCAGAGCGAATAAATCCCAAAAAAAAACCCAAAAACCCTCGGAATCAGAGTGAATAAATCCCAAAAAAACCCCCCAAAAACCCTCGGAATCAGAGCAAAAACATCCCAAAAAATCCCAAAAACCCCTCGGAATCAGAGCGAAAAAATCCCCAAAAAATCCCAAAAACCCCTCAGAATCAGAGCGAATAAATCCCAAAAAAACTCCAAAAAACCCTTTGGAATGAGAGCAAAAACATCCCAAAAATAACTCCCAAAAAAACCCCAAAAAACCAAAAAATAAAATCCCCTCTGGAGGCGCAGCTGCAGCGCCCGCGGCTCCATCCTGGAACGAATTCCCGAAAAAACAAAACCCTCGGAATTCTCTCGCCTGTCCGAGCGATTCCCTCGCGCTCCTCTGAGCATTTTTTTCCCACAATTCTCAGATTTTTTCCGGATTTTTTTTCCCCCACCTGATGCGGAATTCTGAGCATTTCGAATTTCTGCTTAAAGTATAATTTGAACTCCCAAAATTCCCAGATTTTCTCCTGGATTTTCCCCAGATTTTTCCTGGATTTTTCCCCAGATTTCCCCAGAGTTTTCCCGAATTTTTCCCGAATTTTTTCCTGGATTTTCCCCACCCGTTCTGGAATTCCGAGCATTTTGAATTTCTTTTTAATTAATCATTTTAATTCCCAGAATTACCAGACTTTTCCAGATTTTCACCCTCCCCCGCCCGCCCCGTTGCAGAATTCCGAGCATTTCAAATTTCCGTATTTAATTCATTAAAAATTGAATTCTTTTTCCTTAAATTCCCAGATTTCCCCTGGATTTTCCCCACATTTTCGCCGTATTTCCCCCAGATTTTCCCCATAATTTCTCTGTATTTTCCCCATATTTTCCCTGTATTTCCCCTATATTCTCCCTGTATTTCCCCCAGATTTTCCCCATAATTTCTCCGTACTTTCCCCATATTTTTCCTGTCTTCTCCCCATATTTTCCCTGTATTTCCCCATTTTTTCCCCAGATTTTCCCCATAATTTCTCCGTATTTTCCCCATATTTTTCCTGTCTTTTCCCCATATTTTCCCCATATTTTACCTGTATTTCCCCCAGATTTTCCCCATAATTTCTCCGTATTTTCCCCATATTTTCCCTGTATTCCCCCATATTTTCCCTGTATTTCCCCCATATTTCCCCCAGATTTTCCCCATAATTTCTCCGTATTTTCCCCATATTTTCCCTGTATTTCCCCCACATTTCCCCCGTATTTTCCCTGTATTTTCCCCGTATTTTCCCCACATTTTCCCGGTATTTTCCCATATTCCCAACCTGTTCCGGAACTCCGTTTGGTGATCAGTGAGCAGCACTCCCGGGATGGCTCTGGAGCGCAGGAAGCGCTGGAAGGACGAGGGGGGCAGGCCCTGGGAGAATCCTGGCTCCTGAACGGAGACCCCCGAGCCCGAGCTGCTCCCACGCAGTGCTCTCAGGAGGTTCCGGACCTGGAAAATTCGGGAATTTGGGATTTGGGAATTAGGGAATTTGGGATTCGGGATTGGGATGGGCTTTGGGATGGCCCTGGGAGAATCCTGGCTCCTGAACGGAGACCCCCGAGCCCGAGCTGCTCCTGCGAAGCACTGCCAGGAGATCCTCGACCTGGAAAATATGGGAATTTGGGATTTGGGAATTAGGGAATTTGGGATTCGGGATTGGGATGGGCTTTGGGATGGCCCTGGGAGAATCCTGGCTCCTGAACGGAGACCCCCGAGCCCGAGCTGCTCCTGCGAAGCACTGCCAGGAGATCCTCGACCTGGAAAATATGGGAATTTGGGATTTGGGAATTAGGGAATTCGGGATTCGGGATTGGGATGGGGTTTGGGATGGCCTCAGGAGAAGCCTGGCTCCTGAACGGAGACCCCCGAGCCCGAGCTGCTCCTGCGAAGCACTGCCAGGAGATCCTCGACCTGGAAAATTTGGGAATTTGGGATTTGGGAATTAGGGAATTAGGGAATTCGGGATTCGGGATTGGGATGGGGTTTGGGATGGCCCTGGGAGAAGCCTGGCTCCTGAACAGAGACCCCCGAGCCCGAGCTGCTCCTGCGAAGCACTGCCAGGAGATCCTCGACCTGGAAAATATGGGAATTTGGGATTTGGGAATTAGGGAATTCGGGATTCGGGATTGGGATGGGGTTTGGGATGGCCTCAGGAGAAGCCTGGCTCCTGAACGGAGACCCCCGAGCCCGAGCTGCTCCTGCGAAGCACTGCCAGGAGATCCTCGACCTGGAAAATTTGGGAATTTGGGATTTGGGAATTAGGGAATTAGGGAATTCGGGATTCGGGATTGGGATGGGGTTTGGGATGGCCCTGGGAGAAGCCTGGCTCCTGAACAGAGACCCCCGAGCCCGAGCTGCTCCTGCGAAGCACTGCCAGGAGATCCTGGACCTGGAAAATATGGGAATTTGGGATTTGGGAATTAGGGAATCCGGGATTCGGGATTGGGATGGCCTTGGGACAAGCCTGGCTCACAAACAGAGACCCCCGAACCTGAGCTGCTCCTCTGCAGAGCCTGCAGGAGATCCCGAACCTGGAAAATATGGGAATTCGGGATTTGGGAATTAGGGAATTCGGGATTGGGATGTGGTTTGGGATGGCCTTGGGAGAATCCTGGCTCCTGAACGGAGACCCCCGAGCCCGAGCTGCTCCTGCGAAGCACTGCCAGGAGATCCTCGACCTGGAAAATTTGGGAATTTGGGATTTGGGAATTAGGGAATTCGGGATTCGGGATTGGGATGGCCTTGGGAAAACCCTGGCTCCTGCACAGACACCCCCGAGCCTGAGCTGGTCCTGTGCAACACCGCCAGGAGATCCTCGACCTGGAAAATTTGGGAATTTGGGATTTGGGAATTGAGGAATTAGGGAATTCGGGATTGGGATGGCCCTGGGAGAATCCTGGCTCCTGAACGGAGACCCCCGAGCCCGAGCTGCTCCTCTGCAGAGCCTGCAGGAGATCCCGAACCTGGAAAATATGGGAATTCGGGATTTGGGAATTAGGGAATTCGGGATTGGGATGTGGTTTGGGATGGCCTTGGGAGAATCCTGGCTCCTGAACAGAGACCCCCGAGCCTGAGCTGGTCCTGTGCAGAGCTGCCAGGAGATCCTGGACCTGGAAAAATCAGGAATTTGGGGATTCAGGATGGGAAAAACAGGAATTTGGGAATTGGGATGGGGTTTGGGATGGCCTTGGGACAAGCCTGGCTCACGAACAGACACCCCCGAGCCTGAGCTGCTCCTCTGCAGCACCGCCAGGAGATCCTGGACCTGGAAAATACGGGAATTTGGGATTTGGGAATTAGGGAATTTGGGATTCGGGATTGGGATGGGGTTTGGGATGGCCTTGGGAGAAGCCTGGCTCACGAACAGAGACCCCCGAGCCTGAGCTGCTCCCACGCAGTGCTGCCGGGAGATCCTGGACCTGGAAAATACGGGGATTCGGGATGAGATTCAGGATGGGATTGCCATGGGAAGTTGAAAACCTGTTAAAAATCCTGCATTCCCATGGGATGTTCGATATCCAGGACATCCTGAACCTGGAAAATCAGGAATTCAGGAATTCGCGATGGGATTCCCATGGGAAGTTGGATAGCCAGAAGATCCCGCACCTGGAAAATACAGGAATTCGGGGATTTGGGATGGGATTGCCAGCAGGTCCTGAACCTGGAAAATTTGGGAATTTGGGGATTGGGATGGGGTTTGGGATGGCCTTGGGACAAGCCTGGCTCACGAACAGACACCCCCGAGCCTGAGCTGCTCCTCTGCAGCACCGCCAGGAGATCCTGGACCTGGAAAATATGGGAATTTGGGATTTGGGAATTAGGGAATTCGGGATTCGGGATTGGGATGGGGTTTGGGATGGCCCTGGGAGAATCCTGGCTCCTGAACGGAGACCCCCGAGCCCGAGCTGCTCCTGCGAAGCACTGCCAGGAGATCCTCGACCTGGAAAATTTGGGAATTTGGGATTTGGGAATTAGGGAATTTGGGATTCGGGATTGGGATGGCTTTGGGATGGCCCTGGGAGAATCCTGGCTCCTGAACGGAGACCCCCGAGCCCGAGCTGCTCCTCTGCAGCACCGCCAGGAGATCCTCGACCTGGAAAATATGGGAATTTGGGATTTGGGAATTAGGGAATTTGGGATTCGGGATTGGGATGGGGTTTGGGATGGCCTTGGGAGAAGCCTGGCTCACGAACAGAGACCCCCGAGCCTGAGCTGCTCCCACGCAGTGCTGCCAGGAGATCCTGGACCTGGAAAATACGGGGATTCGGGATGAGATTCAGGATGGGATTGCCATGGGAATTTGAAAACCTGTTAAAAATCCTGCATTCCCATGGGATGTTCGATATCCAGGACATCCTGAACCTGGAAAATCAGGAATTCAGGAATTCGCGATGGGATTCCCATGGGAAGTTGGATAGCCAGAAGATCCCGCACCTGGAAAATACAGGAATTCGGGGATTTGGGATGGGATTGCCAGCAGGTCCTGAACCTGGAAAATTTGGGAATTTGGGGATTGGGATGGGGTTTGGGATGGCCTTGGGACAAGCCTGGCTCACGAACAGACACCCCCGAGCCTGAGCTGCTCCTGTGCAGAGCCTCAAGAAGATTCTGGATCTGGAAAATTTGGGAATTTGGGGAATTGGGAATTAGGGAATCCGGGATTCGGGATTGGGATGGGGTTTGGGATGGCCTTGGGACAAGCCTGGCTCACGAACTGAGACCCCCGAGCCTGAGCTGGTCCTGGGAAGCACTGCCAGCAGGTCCTGGACCTGGAAAATTCGGGAATTCGGGATTTGGGAATTAGGGAATTTGGGATTTGGGATTCGGGATTGGGATGGGCTTTGGGATGGCCCTGGGAGAATCCTGGCTCCTGAACGGAGACCCCCGAGCCCGAGCTGCTCCTGCGAAGCACTGCCAGGAGATCCTCGACCTGGAAAATTTGGGAATTTGGGATTTGGGAATTAGGGAATTTGGGATTCGGGATTGGGATGGGCTTTGGGATGGCCCTGGGAGAAGCCTGGCTCCTGAACAGAGACCCCCGAGCCCGAGCTGCTCCTGCGAAGCACTGCCAGGAGATCCTCGACCTGGAAAATATGGGAATTTGGGATTTGGGAATTAGGGAATTCGGGATTCGGGATTGGGATGGCTTTGGGAAAACCCTGGCTCCTGAACGGAGACCCCCGAGCCCGAGCTGCTCCTCTGCAGAGCCTGCAGGAGATCCCGAACCTGGAAAATATGGGAATTCGGGATTTGGGAATTAGGGAATTCGGGATTGGGATGTGGTTTGGGATGGCCTTGGGAGAATCCTGGCTCACAAACAGAGACCCCCGAGCCTGAGCTGCTCCTGTGCAGAGCTGCCAGGAGATCCTGGACCTGGAAAAATCAGGAATTTGGGGATTCAGGATGGGAAAAACAGGAATTTGGGAATTGGGATGGGGTTTGGGATGGCCTTGGGACAAGCCTGGCTCCTGAACGGAGACCCCCGAGCCTGAGCTGCTCCTCTGCAGCACCGCCAGGAGATCCTGGACCTGGAAAATTTGGGAATTTGGGATTTGGGAATTAGGGAATTTGGGATTCGGGATTCAGGATGGGGTTTGGGATGGCCTTGGGAGAATCCTGGCTCCTGAACAGAGACCCCCGAGCCTGAGCTGCTCCTGCGAAGTGCTGCCAGGAGATCCTGGACCTGGAAAATATGGGAATTCGGGATGAGATTCGGGATGGGATTGCCATGGGAAGTTGAAAATGGGAGGGGATCCCATGGGAAGCTGGATATCCAGAAGATCTCAAACCTGGAAAAATCAGGAATTTGGGAACTTGGGTTTTTGGGATGGGATTCCCAGGGAAATTGAAATCCTGTTAAAATTCAAGATTTTTGGGATGGGATTCCCATAGGAAGCAGGGGGACATCCTGTTAAAAATCACAGAGTTTTGGTGGGAAAATCCATGGAACTCCTGGTGAAAATCCTGGATTTTTTTTGGTGGGAAAATCCATGGAATTCCTGGTGAAAATCCCGGATTTTTTGGGTGGGAAAATCCATGGAATTCCTGGTGAAAATCCCGGATTTTTTGGGTGGGAAAATCCATGGAATTCCTAGTGAAAATCTCAGATTTTTTGGGTGGGAAAGTCCATGGAATTCCCGGAACTCCTGCCTCACCTGGAGCTCCACGGATTGGTTCCGGCGCGACACAGGATCCGTGTGCATCCAGAGCACGGAATTGTTCCGGAGAGCCACCTGGGAAAGAGCAGAAATCCCGGGAAAATCAGGGAAAATCCCGGGGAAAATCAGGGAAAATCCCCGGGAAAATCATGGGAAAAATCAGGGAAAATCCCAGAGAAAATCCTGGGAAAAATCAGGGAAAATCTCGGGGAAAATCCCAGAGAAAATCAGGGAAAATCCTGGGAAAAATCAGGGGAAATCTCGGGGAAAATTCTGGGAAAAATCAGGGGAAAACTTAAGAAAAACCAATTCCTGAGCAGGGAAAATCAGGGAAAATTCATCCCCTGGATAGGAATTCTGGGAAAAATTCAGAGATAGGAGGGAATTCCGGGGAAAATTCAGAGCCTGGGTGGGAATTCCAGGGGAAAAATCAGAGAAAATCACAGGAATTCCAGGGAACCCTCGGCCCCAGGGAGGGAATTCTGGGGAATTTGGGGTCCCAGGGTGGAAATTCCGGGGAATTCTCAGCCCCAGGGAGGGAATTTCAGGGAATTCTCAGTCCCAGGGTGGGAATTTCAAGGAATTCAGGGCCCCAGGGTGGGAATTTCAGGGAATTCTCAGCCCCAGGGTGGGAATTTCAGGGAATTCTCGACCCCAGGGTGGGAATTCCAGGGAATTTGGGGCCCCAGCGTGGGAATTCCAGAGAATTCCAGGGAACCCTCAGCCCCAGGGAGGAAATTCTGGGGAATTTGGGGTCCCAGGGTGGGAATTCCAGGGAATTCGGGACCCTGGGGTGGGAATTCTGGGAAATTTGTGGCCCCAGGGAGGGAATTCCAAGGAATTCTGGGCCCCAGGGTGGGAATTACAGGGAATTCGGGGGAACCCTCAGCCCCAGGGTGGGAATTCCTGGGAATTCCAGGTTTTCCCATGGGATTTTCCAGGATTTTCGGACCTGGCCGAGCTCCAGGAAGGCGTGGATGTTCTCCAGGCGCACAGGGAACTTCTCCTGCTCCATGTCGAACACCATCCGCGAGCTGCCGATGTAATCGAAGGTTTCCTGGGAGAGGGAAATCCGTGGAATTTCGGGGGTGGAGGAGAAGGGGGGAAGGAATGGGGAAAAACAGGAAAAAATAGGAAAAAATGGGGAAAAGAAATGGGAAAAAAAGGAGAAAAAAAAGGGAAAATATGGGAGAAGAAATGGGAAAATGAATGTGAAAAGGAATGACAAATAAATGGAAAAAGGAATGGAAAAGACAAAAAAAAAGGAAACGAAAGCAGAGGCACCAATTCCACCAAAAACTGGGAAAAGCTCCTTCCCGAGGGATCCCGGAGCCATCCTGGGGCCAATCCCAACCCCAATTCCCCAATGATCCCAATGATCCTGATCCCAATTCCCCAATGATCCCAATCCCAATTCCCCAATTCCCTAATGATCCCAATCCCAATTCCCCAATTCCCTAATGATCCCAATCCCAATTCCCAATGATCCCAATCCTGATCCCAATTTCCCAATGATCCCGACAAATCCTCACCCCCTGAAAGAAAACGAACACCACATTCCGGGACAGTTTTTGGGCCCCCGGAGCCATCCCAATCCCGGTGATCCCAAAGATCCCAATTCCCCAATGATCCCAATCCCAATTCCCCAATGATCCCAATTCCCCAAAGATCCCAATAAATCCTCACCCCCTGGAAGAAGATGAACACGACGTTCCGGGGCAGTTTCTCTGCCCCCGGGGCCATCCCAATTTCCCAATCCCAATTCCCCAATGATCCCAAAGATCCCAATTCCCCAAAGATCCCGATAAATCCTCACCCCCGGAAGAAGACGAACACCACATTCCGGGGCAGTTTTTCAGCCCCCGGGGCCATCCCAATCCCAATGATCCCAAAGATCCCAATGATCCCAATCCCAATTCCCCAATGATCCCAATCCCAAAGATCCCAATCAATCCTCACCCCTTGGAAGAAGACGAACACCACATTCTGGGGCAGTTTTTCAGCCCCCGGGGCCATCCCAATCCCAAAGATCCCAAAGATCCCAAAGATCCCAATGATCCCAAAGATCCCAATCAATCCTCACCCCCTGGAAGAAGACGAACACCACGTTCCGGGGCAGTTTCTCCTCCCCCGGGGCCATCCCAATTTCCCAATCCCAATTCCCCAATGATCCCAATTCCCCAATGATCCCAATAATCCCAATCCCGATAATCCCAAAGATCCCAATTCCCCAAAGATCCCGATAAATCCTCACCCCCTGGAAGAAGACGAAGACGACGTTCCGGGGCAGTTTCTCAGCCCCCGGGGCCTGGTGCAGAGCCTGTGCTGCTGCAGCCATCCCAATCCCAATTCCCCATGATCCCAATCCCAATGATCCCAAAGATCCCAAAGATCCCAATGAATCCTCACCCCCTGGAAGAAGACGAAGACGACGTTCCGGGGCAGTTTCTCAGCCCCCGGGGCCTGGTGCAGAGCCTGCGCCGCTGCCAGCGCCGCCACCATCCCCGACATGGCTCCTTCTGCCCCGGGGGCCACGTTCCAGAAAAACGAGTGACTGTCCATCTGGGAATGGGGGAAATGTGGGATTGGGAAATGTGGGAATGGGGACAGGGAATGGGGAATGGGGACAGGGAGTGGCTGTCCATCTGGGAATGGGGGAAATGTGGGATTGGGAAATGTGGGAATGTGGGATTGGGGACAGAGAATGGGGACAGGGAGTGGGGACAGGGAACGGCTGTCCATCTGGGAATGGGGGAAAATGGGAATGTGGGATTGGGAAATGTGGGAATGGGGACAGAGAATGGGGACAGGGAATGGGGGAAATGTGGGAATGAGGATGGGGAATGGGGACAGGGAATGGTTGTCCACCTGGGAATGGGGGAAAATGGGAATGAGGGATTGGGGAAATGTGGGAATGGGGACAGGGAATGGGGACAGGGAGCAGCTGCCCTTCTGGGAATGGGGGAAATGGGAATGAGGGATTGGGAATGGGGAAATGTGGGAATGGGGACAGGGAGTGGCTGTCCATCTGGGAATGGGGGAAGTGTGGGATTGGGGACAGGGAATGGGGACAGAGAATGGGGACAGGGAGTGGCTGTCCATCTGGGAATGGGGGAAAGGTGGGATTGGGAATGGGGACAGGGAATGGGGAATGGGGACAGGGAATGGGGAATGGGGACAGGGAGTGGCTGTCCATCTGGGAATGGGGGAAAGGTGGGATTGGGAATGGGGACAGGGAATGGGGAATGGGGACAGGGAATGGGGACAGGGAATGGGGACAGGGAATGGCTGTCCTTCTGGGAATGGGGGAAATGTGGGATTTGGGATTGGGAAATGTGGGAATGGGGACAGGGAATGGGGAATGGGGACAGGGAATGGGGACAGGGAACGGCTGTCCATCTGGGAATGGGGGAAATGGGAATGTGGGATTGGGAAATGTGGGAATGGGGACAGGAAATGGGGAATGGGAATGGGGACAAGGAATGGCTGTCCATCTGGGAATGGGGGAAATGTGGGAATGAGGGATTGGGAATAGGGACAGGGAATGGGGACAGGGAGTGGCTGTCCATCTGGGAACGGGAAATGTGGGATTGGGGACAGGGAGTGGCTGTCCATCTGGGAATGAGGGAAATGTGGGAAATGGGGGAATGAGGGAAAGGGGAAAATGTGGGAATGGGGACAGGGAATGGCTGTGCATCCGGAAGTGGGAAATGGGGGATTGAGTGGGACAGGGAGATGGGGGGCATTCCATGCAGAAATCCTGGGAATTCTCAGGTGCTCCCAGCCAAAACTGTGGGAATTCTGAGCTAATCCTGACCGAAATCCTGGGAATTCTGGGCCAATCCCAGTCAAAACTGTGGGAATTCTGAGCTGACCCCACCCAAAAACATGGGAATTTTACGCTAGGTAAACAATTCCATTCTCCCAGGATTTGCCCCTGACTTCCCCATGATTTTCCCAGGACTTTTCCAAAATTTTCCTGGGATATGCCCATGATTTTCCCAGGATTTTCTTCAGGTTTTCCCAGGATCTTCCCACAATTTCCCCACAATTTTCCGGGGATTTTTCCTGGATTTTCCCTGGATTTTCCCAGGGAAGGAGGAGGAGGAGCTCACCCGCGAGGCCACAAGGATCACCTCCCTGCCGGGGTCGAGCCTTCCCGAGGAATTGATGGGGTGCAGCGAGCTCCAGACGTTGTAATCCAGCAGGGGATCGCACACGATCTCTGGGAAAAGGGAAAATTCCAGAGGCTGGGATCAATTCGGGGAAAAATGGGGAAAATTCTGCTGAAAATCAGGGAAAAAATGGGATTGCTGTGGGGATTTTGGCCCAAAATCCATGGAAAAAGGGAGGAATTAATGGGATTTAGGGAGGGATCCAGCAGGGGATCGCACACGATCTCTGGGGAAAGGGAAAATTCCACAGGCTGGGATCGATCCGGAGAAAACTGGGGAAAATTCTGCTGAAAATCAGGGAAAAAATGGGATTGCTATGGGGATTTTGGCCCAAAATCCATGGAAAAAAGGGAGGAATTAATGGGATTCAGGGAGGGATCCAGCAGGGGATCGCACACGATCTTTGGGAAGCAGAAAAACCATTCCAAGAGCTGGAATCACACTGGGAACAAAGGAAAAACCAGGAAATTTTGCTAAAAATCCCAGGAAAAACAGAATTTTGAGGGGAATTCCACCCGGAATCCATGGAAAAAAGGGAGGAATTAATGAGATGCACTGTGGAATCCAGGAGGGAATCGCACACAGTCTCTGGAAATGCAAAGAACATTTCAAGGGCCGGAAATCACACAGGAACAACGGAAAATCCAAATTTTTGCAGCAAATTCTACTAAAAATGACAGGAAAAATGGAATTTTGTGGGGAATTCCACCCAGAATCCACAGAAAAAAGGGAGAAATTAATGGGATTTAGGGTGGAATCCAGCAGGGAATCACTGGGAAGTGAGGGAAACATTCCAAGGGCTGGAAATCACAAAGCAACAACGGAAAAATTCAGATTTTGTGCAGCAAATTCTGCTAAAAATCGTGGGAAAAATGGATTTTTGTGGGGAATTCCAACCGGAATCCACAGAAAAAAGGGAGAAATTAATGGGATGCACTGTGGAGTCCAGGAGGGAATCACTCACAATCTCTGGAAAAGGAGGGGAACGTTCCGAGGGCTGGAAATCACACAGAAAAATCCAAATTTTTGCAGCAAATTCTGCTAAAAATGACAAGAAAAATGGAATTTTGTGGGGAATTCCACCCGGAATCCATGGAAAAAAGGGAGAAATTCATGGATGCACAGCGGAGTCCAGGAGGGAATCACTCACAATCACTGGAAAGGAGGGGAACATTCCAGGGCCGGAAATCAACAGAAAAATCCAAATTTTTGCAGTGAGTTCTGCTAAAAATCCCAGGAAAAATGAAATTTCGTGGGAAATTCACCTGGAATCCACGGAAAAAAAGGAGAAATTCATGGGATGCATTGTGGAATCCCGGAGAGAATCACTGGGAAGTGAGGGGAACATTCCAAGGCCCGAAAACACACAGCAACAACGGAAAAATTCAGATTTTGGCAGCAAATTCCGCTAAAAATCATGGGAAAATGGATTTTTGTGGGGAATTCCACCCGGAATCCCTGGAAAAAAGGGAGAAATTATGGATGCACAGTGGAGTCCAGGAGGGAATCACTGACAATCTCTGGAAAAGGAGAGGAACATTCCCAGGGCCAGAAATCACACAGCAACAACAGAAAAAATTCAGATTTTAGCGGCGAATTCCGCTAAAAATCGTGGGAAAAAATGGAATTCCGTGGGGAATTTCACGCAGGAAAGGCGGCTCCCCACCTGGGTTGATGCTGAAGGTGCTCTGCAGAGAGCTGCGGCGCATGCAGCTGACGGTGCTGGAGGCTGCGTGCATGTGAGACTGCAGCTGCATGGAGCACAGCGGGAACTGCGGCGCCGCGCCCGCCCGGGGGGCGTTGTGGGCCCAGAAACACTGCGGGGGAAAGGAGAATGCTCAGTTTTTTATGGGGTTTGTTTGAGATTTTTTTCCTATTTTTCTGAATTTTTTACAGATTTTTAAAGGATTTTTTAATGGGTTTTTTCCTATTTTTATGGATTTTTAATAGGTTTTTTCTCAATTTTTTACAGGCTTTTAAAGGATTTTTTTTTCTATTTTTTAAGGGTTTTAACAGGTTTTTTCCTAGTTTCTGTGGATTTTTAGGAGGCTTTCTTCTCTTTTTCACGTATTTTACTGGGTTTTTTTTCCTATTTTTTATGGACTTCTTATGGGTTTTAAGGGCTTTTTTCGTATTTTTAATAGATTTTTTTATGCTTTTTTTCCCTTTTCTTCACGGATTTTTAAGGGTTTTTAAGGAATTTTTTCCCTATTTCTCACGGATTTGTTATGGGTTCTTTCTGAGCACAGCAGAACTGCGGCGCCGCGCCCGCCCGGGGGACGTTGTGGGCCCAGAAACACTGCGGGGGGAAAGGAGAATGCTCAGTTTTTTATGAGGTTTGTTTGAGATTTTTTTCCTATTTTTTCTGAATTTTTACAGATTTTTAAAGGATTTTTTAATGGGTTTTTTACTATTTTTATGGATTTTTAATAGGTTTTTCTCAATTTTTTACAGGCTTTTAAAGGATTTTTTCTATTTTTTAAGGGGTTTTAATAGGTTTTTTTCCTAGTTTCTGTGGATTTTTAGGAGGCTTTCTTCTCTTTTCACGTATTTTTAGTGGGTTTTTTTCGTATATTTTATGGACTTTTTATGGGTTTTTAAGGCTTTCTTCGTATTTTTAATAGATTTTTTTATGCTTTTTTTCCCTTTTTCCCCCTTTTTTCCTCATTTTCCCCCGTTTTTTCCCATTTTCCCCTGTTTTTTTTCCCATTTCCCTCGTTTTTTTCCATTTTTTTCCCATTTTCCCCCCCGTTTTTTTGCATTTCCCCCATTTTTTTTCCCATTTTCCCCATTTTTTCTCCGTTTTTTTCCATTTTCCCCATTTTTCCCTGTTTTTTCCCATTTTCCCCCATTTTTCCCCTTTTTTCCCATTTCCCCCCATTTCTTCTCCGTTTTTTTCCCATTTTTTCTATTTTTCCATTTTTCCCCCATTTTTTCTCCGTTTTTTTCCATTTTTCACCTTTTTTTCCCATTTTCTCCCCATTTTTTCTCCCTTTTTTTCCATTTTTTTCCATTTTTCACCTTTTTTTCCCATTTTTCCCCATTTTTCCCCCATTTTCCCATTTTCCCCCATTTTCCATCACCTCCTTGATGACTTGGGTCTCGTTGTCGTCCTCGAGCAGGAAAATGGGGAAATGGAACTCTCGTAGGCGAGGGCCACTGCCCAGAGGGTTCCACACGGAGCCATTGCAAGTGAGCGAACTGCGGGCCGTAGTCCTCCGAGTAAACCCCTGGGAAACGGGAAAAAATGGGGGAAAATGGGGGAAAATGAGGGGGAAAATGGGGGGAAAATGGGGGGAAAATGGGGGAAAATGAGGGGAAAAAATGGGGGAAAATGGGGGGGAAAATAGGGGGGAAAATGAAGGGAGAATGAGGGGAAAATGGGGAAAAATGGGGGAAAAATGGGGGGGAAATGAGGGGGAAAAATGGGGGGAAATTGGGGGAAAATGGGGGAAAATGAGGGGAAAAAATGGGGGAAAATGAGGGGGAAAAATGGGGGGAGAATGAGGGGAAAATGGGGGAAAAATGGGGGGAAATGAGGGGGAAAAATGGAAAAAAATGGGGGAAAATGGGGGGAAAAGAGGGGAAAAATGGGAAAAAATGGGGGAAAATGAGGGGGAAATGAGGGGGAAAAATGGGGGGAAAATGGGGGGAAAATGGGGGGAAAAATGGGGGAAAATGAGGGGAAAAAATGGGGAAAATGAGGGGGAAAAATGGGGGGAGAATGAGGGGAAAATGGGGGAAAAATGGGGGGGAAATGAGGGGGAAAAATGGAAAAAAATGGGGGAAAATGGGGGGAAAAGAGGGGGAAAAATGGGAAAAAATGGGGGGAAAATGAGGGGAAAAAATGGGAAAAAATGGGGGGAGAATGGGGGGGAAAATGAAGGGGGAAATGGAGGGGGAAATGGGAAAAAATTGGGGGAAAATGGGGGGGAAAAATGGGGGGGAAAATGGGGGGGAAAATGGGGGGGAAATGAGGGGGGGAAATGAGGGGGGGAAATGAGGGGGGGAAATGAGGGGGGGAAATGAGGGGGAAAAATGGGAAAAAATGGGGGAAATGGGGGGAAATGGGGGAAAAATGGGAAAAAATGGGGGGGAAATGGGGGAAAAATGGGGAAAAATGGGGAAAAATGGGGAAAAATGGGGAAAAATGGGAAAAATGGGGAAAAAATGGGGAAAAATGGGGAAAAATGGGGGGGAAAATGAGGAAAAATGAGGGGGAAAATTGGGGGGAATGGGAAAAAAATGAGGGGGAAAAGGGGAGAAAATAAAGGGGAAAATGAGGAAAAAATGTGGGGAAAAACGGAGGAAAAATGAGGAAAAAGGGAATTTTTCCTCACCGAATCCATCGTTGGGACACTTCAGCCCTGGGGAAAATCCTTGGGGAGGCTGGGCTTGGCTGCGGCCACGGCCAGGCCTGAAATGCGGGAATTGCCCTTCAGCTGCATCAAACATCCTGGAAAAAGAAAATCGGAGCTGGAATTAGAGATTTATCTGTAAAGAATTGAAATCTGGGGATAAATCAGGAAATGGAGCAAAAATCCCCGATTTTTATGTTGGGAGGGCCTAAAATGGTGAAAAGCAACAGGAGAAAATCCTAGGCCTGAAATATGGGAAGTGCCTTCAGCTGCAGCAAAACCTCCCTGGAAAAGGAAAATCAGGGCTGGAATGAGGGAATTATCTGTAAAGAATTGAAATCCGGGGATAGATCAGGGAAATGGAGCAAAAATCCCCGGATTTTTGGGCCTAAAATGGCGGAAAATCAACAGGAGAGAATCCCAGGCCTGAAACGCGGGAATCGCCCTTCAGCTGCAGCAAAACCTCCCCGAAAAGGGAAAACAGAGCTGGAATTAGGGAATTATCCATAAAGAATTGAAATCTGGGGGATAAATCAGAGAAATGGAGCAAAAATCCCCGGATTTTTATGTTGGGAGGGCATAAAATGGTGGAAAAGCAACAGGAGAAAATGCCAGGCCTGAAACTCAGGAAGTTCCCCTTAGATGAATTAAAAATCTCCCTGAAAACGGAAAATAGGACTAGAATCATGGATTTATCCACGAAGAATTAAAATCCAGGGATAATCAAAGAAATGAAGCAAAAATCAAAGAAATGAAGCAAAAAAGAGGGTTGGGAATCATGGATTTATCCATAAAGAATTGAAATCCACGGATAAATTAAGGAAATAAAGCAGAAATCCCTAGATTTTCACGTTGGAAGGGCCTGAACTGAGGGAAAATCAAAAGGAAAAAATTCCAGCCACGTCTTTCCTGCTTTTCCCAGAAAAATGAGCCTCGCTCCATCCTGGGGTTAAATTTCCCAGTTTTTATTAATTGTGGATCAATGTTTTACAGATGGGAGCGACCACAGAACCCATCCGACCAAAAAAAAAAAGAAAGAAAAACAACATTTAAGAAGAAAAAAATCCACGAAATCCCAGCAAAACCAGGAAGGGCCCAACCCCGGAATCCGGGGTGCGGAAAATGGGATTGAATCCTGAATTTTGGGGTTTCCAAATCCAAAAATCCTGACCTGGAGAAGAGATTTCCGTCCAGCAGGACCATGTGAGGGTGGGGCCCTTCGGAGAGAGCCCAGGCCAGGTCCTCCTCCTTCTCCACCACGTGGATCACGCCCGTGTTGCCGCTGAGCGAGGCTGAGGGGAGAAATTGGGGGTTATTCCCTCCAAATTATCCCAAAATTCCATGGAAAAGCAGGGCAGGGAGTGAGGGATTGGAAGAAAAGGTGTGGGGTGGAAATATGGGATTTGTCTCCTCAAATTCCATGTAAAGCAAGATGAAAATATGAGATTTGTCTCATCAAAATGCCCAAAATTCCATGGAAAAGCAGGATGAAAATATGGGATTTGTCACCTCAGAATTCCATGAAAAGCAGGGCAGGATGTGAAGAATTGGGGGAAGAGCTGAGGATGAAAATATGGGATTCTTCCCCTCCAAATTATCCCAAAATTCCCTGGAAAAGCAGGGCAGGGGCTGAGGATTTTAAGAGCAAGCTGTGGGATGGAAATCTGGGATTTTTCCCCTCAGAATTCCATGGAAAACCAGGGCAGGGGGTGTTTCTCACACTGGTGGGTTCCCGGGACCCCTGGAATTCCAAAATGCCCCAAATTCCCGTGTTTTCTCACACGGTGTGTTCCCAGCACCCCCAGAATTCCAAAATTCTCACGTTCCTCACACCGGTGGGCTCCCAGGATCCCCAGAATTCCCAGAATTCCCAAAATTCCCACATTTCTCACACCAGTGGGTTCCCAGCACCCCCCAGAATTCCCCAAAATTCCCACGTTCCTCACACCGTGGGTCCCCAGGACCCCCCAAAATTCCCAGAATTCCCCAAATTCCCATGTTCTCACACGGGCAGGTTCCCAGCACCCCCGGAATTCCCGGAATTCCCCAAATTCTTCCCAGATTCCTCACACTGGCAGCCGATCTGGTGCGTGGCGTTGAGCAGGCGCACGCACGGCGCCGTGCGGTTCAGCGGAACGTAGATCTTCCTCTCCACCGAATTGCCGCAGCACGAGCCTGGAATTGGACAGGGATCACCGTCGGGATCCTCGGGATCGGGGCGGGAGAAGCCTTTCCCAGAGTGCTGAACCCCAAAAGTCGGGAATGGGGTGGGAGAAGGAAAGAGAGAAATCCTTTCCCGGAGTGCTGAACCCCAAAAGTTGGGAGTGGGGTGGGAGAAAGAAAGGGAGAAATCCTTTCCCGGAGTTTTGAACCCCAGAGGCTCTGAAAGTCGGAAATGGGGTGGGAGAAGGAAAGGAAAAGCCTTTTCCCATTTTTTTTAAACCCCAGGAACTCCAAAAGCTGGAGATGGGGTGGGAGAAGGAAAGGGAGAAATCCTTTCCCTGTTTTTTTAATCCCAGGGGCTCCAAAGGTTGGGAAAGGGAAAGAAGCTCCTTCCCAATTTTCTTATTCCCAGGAACTCCAGATTTTGGGAATGGGGTGGGAGAAGGAAAGGAAAAGCCTTTTCCCATTTTTTTTTAAATCCCAGGAACTCCAAAAGCTGGCAATGGGGTGGGAGGAGGAAAAGGAAAGTCTTTTCACCAAGTTTTGAACCCCAGAAGTTGGGAATGGGGTGGGAGAAGGAAAGGAAAAGCCTTTTCCCATTTTCTTTAAACCCCAGGAACTCCAAAAGTTGGGGATGAGGTGGGAGAAGGAAAAGGAAAGTCTTTTCACCTAGTTTTGAACCCCAAAAGTTGGGAGTGGGGTGGGAAAAGGAAAGGAAAAGCTTTTTTCCTGGAGTTCTGAACCCCAGGGGCTCCAAAAGTTGGGAATGGGGTGGGAGAAGGAAAGGGAGAAATCCTTTCCCGGTTTTTTTAACCCCAGGGGCTCCAAAGGTTGGGAATAGAAAAGTAAAGAAGCTCCTTCCTAATTTTTCTTGATCCTCAGGGACTCCAAAAGTTGGGAATGGGGTGGAGAAGGAAGAGGAGAAATCCTTTCCCGGTTTTTTTTAACCCCAGGGGCTCCAAGGGTTGGGAAAGGGAAAGAAGCTCCTTCCCAACTTTTTTTTGCTCTCAGGGACTCCAAAAGCTAGGAATGGCGTGGGAGAAGGAAAAGAAAAGCCTTTTCCTGGAGTTCTGAACCCCCGGGACTCCAAAGTTGGGAATGGCGTGGGAAGGAGAGATCCTTTCCCGGATTTTTAACCCCGGGGACTCCAAAAGAAAAAGAAAAAGAAAGAAGCTCCTTCCCAGGTTTTGGACCCTGGAAGGGAAAGAAGTCCCACAAGGGTCGGGGGGACCCGAAAAGGGTCAGAGGGGACTCCACAAGGGATGGGGGGGACCCCGAGAGCGGGACGGGGGAAACCCAAAAAGGATGGGGGAATCCCAAGAGGGACGGGGGGAACCCAAAAGGGACGGGGGGAGACCCCGAGAGGGACGGGGGAATCCCAAGAGGGACGGGAGAATCCCAAAAGGGACGGGGGGAGACCCCAAAAGGGGCGGGAGAGACCCCAAAAGGGTCAGAGAAGGACCCCAGAAGGGTTAGTGGGACCCCAGAAGGGTCAGAGGGGACCCCAGAAGGGTTAGTGGGACCCCAGAAGGGTCAGAGGGGACCCCAGAAGGGTCAGAGGGGACCCCAGAAGGGTCAATGGAGGACCCCACAAGAATCAGAGGGAACCCAAAAAGGGTCGGAAGGACGCCCAAAGGGTCAGAGGGCACACCGAAAGGGACGGGGGGGACCCCAGAAGGATTACTGGGACCCCAGAAGGGTCAGAGGAGACCCCAAAGGGCCCCTGGGAGGCCACGCGCCCTCCCCGCCCCACAAGGACCCCCCCAAAGCTCCCCTCCCCGCTCCCCTCAGGCCTCACCTGCCGCCACGGCAGCCACGAGCAGCGCCCGGAGCATCCCCGAGCAATTCCAGCCTTTCGCGGCTCTCCTCTCCTCCCGCAGCGCCCCCGGGCCGGGCCCCGCCGCCATCACTGCCGGGGGGACACCACCACTTCCGCAAACCCCGGGGGAAACGGATGTGACATCAGAAAACGGAAGTGATGTAGCGGAAGGGGAAGTGCTCCCCGGGGCCATTTCCGGGGCAGCTTCCGGGGCGGTCCCGCGGCGCCGACGTGGAGCTTCCGGGTCCGAGGCCGCGCTCGGAGCGATGCTGACCAAATTCGAGACCAAGTCGGCGCGGGTGAAAGGTTCGGGAACGGGAACAAGGGGAAAAATGGGATTGGGGAACGGGAATAACGGGGAAATGGGGTTGGGGAATGGGAATAACG